>JACJUY010000152.1:180035-198831 GCA_014220935.1 Platorchestia sp. MABIK
TGGTGCAGTGCCCTGGTGTGGCAGCTGGTGCAGTGCCCTGGTGTGGCAGCTGGTGCAGTGCCCTGTTGTTGCAGCTGGTGTAGTGCCCTGGTGTGGCAGCTGGTGCAGTACCCTGGTGTGGCAGCTGGTGCAGTGTCCTGTTGTTGCAGCTAGTGTAGTGCCCTGCTGTTACAGCTGTTGCAGTGCTCTGTAGCCACAACTCTATGAGATCTAAACTATACGTAGTCACCACTCTGTGAGATCTATTCTACACGTAGCCACAATTCTATGAGATCAATGTAAATTTCATTTTGATAGCCACCCACTGAAGAGAGAAACAGAAAGAATTCCATAGATGCCATGCCCAACTCCGCCATACTCGCCTGCCCGATGTGTACCCGAGACGCCCATATCTGACCCAGATGTACCGCCATGACCACAACGCGCGAGGTAAAATCCCCGCGGAAGACTGCGAGCTTCACCGGGGTTTTCTGGAGGTGCGGACGGATTTGACCATGTCATTTTGCTAACAAATATAAATACTGAGAAAGAGTGTGTTCAGCCGTGTATTACGTCCTTTTAGGTTTGTTCTTCGACGACGCCCCACAGAGGCGTCTGAAATTTTGAAATGATGTTTAAATAGATCCTTTTCCTGTGAGACAATTTTTCGAGTAAACGTGCTTTTGTATAATTTGAAAAGCAGTTGCAGGATAAATATTTTATGCTACGGATCAATGAAAAATTACATGAAATTCTCGCCGTCACCATTCATTCTTTTAACTAGTTGTAATACAACACATTATTATGGTTACAACTCTTTGCAATTATTACATTACATTTTAATTATTGTAATAGTATAATTGCCATAACACATCGTAATTATTTCGTCATATTGTATCCACAACTCGTTGTAACAATACAACTCAGGGTAATTGTTAGAATTCATTGTCATTTTCTACACATTGTAATAATTATAACTCGTTATAAAGCAACGTATTGCAATCATTAGAATTCTTTATCATTTTTTCAACACTTTAATTACTATTAACTTGTAGGGTACATGGCCCGTCTAAAATGACGGGATTCAATACCTTTCCTGAGCAAATTTTCGTTCGAACGGAGTTTCCATGCTTAAGCTTTTTTCAAATGCAACTTATTTTTCTTGTGACAGTAATAAACATTTAGAATACAATATTTTTGAGCCGCAATAGAAGTAGTAATAGCCATTCGTGTCATATCCTAGGTACAGAAATTCAGCATTACTGAAAGCAACTGCGAGCTTGTATATGCGTATTGTAATATGCAATACCCCTCCGAGCTCGGTATTCACGATACGGACTCGAGTATATAAGGCACTGGATCTCCTATTTTTTTTAAAGTGACTTATTATAGTGCACTTGTACAGCAAAAATGAGTGTATTAATTTATCAGTGAACTGAAACCAAGACCACCAGTGCTAATTTCTTCCTATCTATTCTTAAGAGCGTGACACGAAACATCTACATAAACGGTTATTCTTAGTAGTAGATTATCGTAATAATGCAACACATTGTAATTACTTGAACACATTGTCATTATTTCAACGCATCGTAACAATTTTAACACGCCGTAATAATACAGTAAAATTATGCGAAGAAAACGCAGCGAAATGATGAGTCAATTTTTACTAAAACAAATGTTGTACGCAATAGTGATTGATGATAAAAATTTTTGTGAGAAAATTTTATTCATTTTTCATGTTCATGAAGGTAAACCAAAACAAGTTTCTTGTACTAACTTGTGTGCGTCCTTCTTGCGACCAGATTATTGGAAACTCTACGCCCTTCATTTGTATTGTAAGTCTTTACTTGTACTAGAAAAATTTACCTGTTGTTAGTCTAAAAGTTTGTTGGAATTAGATTGCCAGCATTGATATTTAGAATAAGTCCTAAGCGTCTCAGTCTGATGGTAAACGTTGTGGATTTTGGATTGGAACAGGCTAAATTCTCCTACGTTGAGATCAAATCTTAGCTCATTTACTTTCATACATTTACGTAATTTTTGAGGGAATCAGCAACCAAATTCTTCACATTGGATTCCACGCTATGAGTAAGTTACGAGTAATATATCGCTTCAGTATCGTAAAACTCGAGTGCTCGTAGACGCTTCTCCTAATTTAGAAAATGTCAGCGTTTCCAGTTGTTCAATGCATAAGTATGTTCTATGTGCTTCAAAGACTGAGTAAACTTTGCTAACCTCAGAATTTCTGGTATTGTGCTCTTCCACGGGAAAGCGCCATACATCAAATTCAAGTACTCGTGACCAACCATGAAGTCAGTCACAACAACCTTAGATGTCATATCATTAGGAACAATCTTTCGACATCCTCCTCGTCAATCAAAGTATTTATAGGCTCTACAGCGCTAAAATTTCCTAGTTCGAAGCATCGGTTAGAAGTCTACGTTCTGCATCCTGTTTCCGGAGATTCCATTGATATTTCGGCGCTACTAAACTGCCGTCAGCGAGCTGGTGCTACGAACGTGGGATAAGTTACGGGATCACGTAATTTTGCGGCCACTTCTTAGAAAACTTTTTTCCAAATGATCCCGACTTTTACTTTTTATTGAGCTAAACGACGGTTTTTATCGAGCCTTAAATTAATTAAAGCCTCGATGTGTATCCCTCAGATTCTCAAAGTCATTCTAACGATCTGTATCTGATATTTTTTGTTAGTTTATTTCTTTGGCTTAATTTTATGATCATTTTGCGTCGGGCATTGTTGTCTTGTTATGGTGTCATAAGCTTCAAAGCTTAAACTTTTATGAATTTCTAAATGGATTTCATGTTTTGTTCCCACAGCTGAAAGATTAAATCTATGAGAAAAAGCTTTTATGCAATTGTCTGCCTATAGTCAGAGACACACATCTTGGTCGCACATTTTTGAAGGACGTGATATTCAATTTTCTTATAATTAAATGACGTTCCTGCTCAACGTTCTTTTGACGAAGTGACGCGAGCTGTGCAGCGGTGTTGTGAGATTAATGGTTAGCTGATTGCAGACACCAACTCACCGTTGCTGACTATTTTACCAAAACCTATCGTTTCGACTACATTAACTGCTTATAGCAACTAATCATAATTACAACACTGCCTGCCACGACTCAACTGATTGCCTGCTCTCTACTGTCAGCTTTTACAAATCGATTGGTACGACTGTGGGTACTGCAATTGACCTCGGACTGCCTCTATTATACTGTCAGCTTTAAATTACTGCTACCAAACTGACTAAGGCAACAAGCTGTTTGTTAATTATCAAGTGATTTCCATGCGAAATTATTTCTTTATTTGATTGTGACTACAACACTGACTTCTAATGACAACTTTTAACTACGATCCTAGTGACTATGTCCACCATTTTTATTCTACATTTACAATCTTTGTTTTCATCAAGGAAATAACAGCAGCCGGTATTAAAATGTTTTTGATAATACCAACAATTTTGCTTGGCTGCTCAGTTAATGCATATTCCCTGAAGCATCACTGGCAACTAAAACTAACGAAGTAATCAAACTGTCTCACATTTATGGCGTCAGTCTACACCTCTCTTTTATCGTTGAATTAACATTCGTACTCTCCAACAATAGATAAATACATGAATTTTGTGCTCTTGTTAAAAATGAAAATTTTCCTCATCCTATCGTTTACTGATAAATGATTAGAATTATTTTTTTTCTGATTTCGCATTTGAATTGAGCTTCTAAATTTATTCACTATTAGTCATTTTACTGTCACACCATCACTGTCCCTATATCGGTCCACAACAAAAGTTAAAGTTTTTCTAACTACTGAGGCCGTTATAGCGAAATGAAATCATTCAGTTTTTATTGAGGCATCATTCCTGTTTTTGTGAAAAATTGTTGACACCACCAATTGATCCTCCGCCCATTGATGTTTCTATTCCGTCATTTACTCAGTGATAATCTTTTGTAATGGGAAATGTATACATGTATACTTTCAACATACTTAAATGTACTTAAACTCACAGCTACGAGAATTTCGATGTTTCATCATTAAAGATCCCTGACAGTAAATGCACTATACATGAAGTAAATTTACACTGCTGCAGAATTCCATTAATTGCTACGATTCCAATGAAATTACTGATCTAACATGAACGTAATGATTCTAGTTAATGAAAGATCTCATGCTAAAATGATCCTATCACGTTCCATAAATTTCGCTCAAGAATTCGTTCCATTGGAGTAAAATACTAATTTTCTTGAAGATTTTACTCTCAGTTTCAAGTTTTTATGGCTGTATCTATAGTTTACTGGGAGTAATACTAACTTCATTCCGACTGCTTTTATTCCTGCGGTATCATGAGCATATATGCATACCTTCTATACTTGATAATAATTCCATTTGAAAGTAAAAGATGGTTCTTCTTGGTTTACCAGATTTGCTACGAGGCGTTGCAGATTTATTGCCTTTTTAAATTACTACAAAATTTTCGTATCATCTCTGAATTTAAAGCTTTTAGAAGAATTTTCAAATTCAGTGGAAGTTAAAATGACGAGGATCGATAGGCAATGTTTTTACAAAACCTAAACCGCTATGCACGTCTTTTTACTCACTTTTTGCCTGTTCTATTTACTTTATTTTTTCCCGTCAATTACTGTGCAACATGAGCTAGATAATCGGAACAATTTCAAATGGTCATCTTTTTTAACAGTAAACAAGTGCGAGGATGAGAAATGCAAGCTGAGGTAGAGAAACATTCATTTTAGATTAGAGTGGGGGACATGTATTTTTTTGTAAAAAGTTATACACCTAACAATCGTTTAACGTTAGCATCCTCTCCTTCGTTTGTTATGCTATAATTCATCGAAAGTCACACATGTAACTCGATTTTTTTGAGGCTACTATTCATGATGTTTCACCAATATTTTTACTTTAACTCTCAGCTCGTACAAATCATGGGTCAAGTACAACCGTATAGTGTGTTTAGGAACAATACTACAATATCGCTTGTTGAGGGTATTGAAATCTGTCAATTTTTCCTGTTCGTACAGTTGTTTCAGTCTAGGCCATTTTACCTTAATTTGCGTATCCTATTTTTTTCGCCAATGCTCGCTTGCACTCTCATCAAACACTGCCGCAGGCGTTACGGTAAATAATACAACTGCTTCCATCAATTGATGCTCCTGCTAATTAAGTATAAAGACTTGTTCTCGTTTAGAGTCTGATAACTCGCGTTTTTTTCCTTTGATTATCATCAATGTAAAAAGTTCAGATTGTGAGCTCTGAGTTAAAGAGTCAAGATGTCATATCGTCAGCATGCGTCAGCACGATTAACTTAACAAAAAATGAACAAAATTCCGAATACCATCAAATCAAAGCCACAAATACGCCTAATATTACAAACCAAAAAAAAATATCTCGAAATTTCCCGTGCATCATTTTACAGGTAAAATCTAAAACAATAGTTTTCTCGTAGCCAACAATTAAGAATTCCGGCTTTTGAGAACAAAAACGTGGCGCACAGAGGCGGGGCTGTCGCGTCAGCAGCCCTCGCAAGCCTGCTTGCAACGTCCCTGAATTCACGGCGGCGATTCCAAGGGTGACGAGCTGTGATCATTCCTGATGTTCAGTCCAGGAACTGGGGCCTAATGAGAGGCTGCTGAGGGACAGCCAAATCCTGTTGCAGACACAGCAGGCATTCCTTTGATTCCAAGCGGATCTTTGCAGCCATACACTGACCAGCACTCACGTTGTGCGCAAAACGTGCGTTTAAAAAACCTCACAAGTGACTGCTCCGATGAATGTATTGCTCAGAGTATTATACATACCAGAGTGAATTAAGATTTTTACGCTGTATACGTTCCGTGTTTTAAGACATCCGACTCAACTCATGCTGTTTTGACCGGTGCATTGGTCTAAGTAATTTGATGAGCCATTAATATAAAATGAGGATTAAAGTGGGACAGTTTCCTACGCGCTGTTGCTGACTTACCAGGAGTATAGCGTGGGCTTAGTTTTCATTGGAAGACACGACTATCTGTTTTCATGTAGTTGTGTGTACGTTAGACTTTATTCAAGCATCGAATTTTGGTGGGATATTTTGAACCAAAAAATTGTGATATAATTTCAATTTGAATTTTGTTACGTTTTAAAAGATAACGAGAACATTACGAATTTTTTGCATTAAAAAATCATAAGTATTATATTTTTGGAGAAGCATCAGGAGCTATGGGTTCAAAAAATTAATTCTATGAATCCTTGCAAAAAATAAAGCCCAATTGGATTTCCACACATCAAAAACAACGAGCGAAAACTATTCTTAGACATAGGTAGAGGCGTCCTTAGGCTATTACAACTACATATAAATGATCTACTTCAACATGTTTTTCGATTACCACGATTAGTACAGTGATTTGAGAAAATTCTGACGAAATTTTTGTGAAGAATGAAAAATACAAATGCTAACAAATATTTTCAGAAATTATGGGGTGTATGGGAAAAATATTCTACTTTATTATTTATTTCGAGTAAAGCAGTAACATTCTAAAAATTTCGAAAATGGTTTCGTAGAAAATGAAAAAAATTTCCGTAAAAAATATTTTCAGGAGTTGTGAGGCATATTTGTACCAGAACGAGCTTTCATGTTCTACTTGCATTAAGATCTCAACAAAAGATCACTCGAGTCTATGCTTTCGGTGTCACTAGAAATCGTGGATTCAATAAATGATGTTAACGGCATTGAATTGATGAATGTTTAATTCGTAATGAGAGTTTCTGCTCTGCGTCACATTGAATGATCAGGAAACTTGTAAAGAGAACCTTACAAACGAAACCGATTCAGTCGATATTTCTTTTTTATAAGATGAATAACAAGATTTGAGACGAATAATCCTAGGGAGGCAAAACCCTAGTGGCTTTTCATCACTCTTCAAAATGAGGAGACAATGTCAATAGTAACGAAAATATGAGGTTTTGATTAGAAGTTAAGAATGGAATAAACAGCATCGCTCACGGTAGTAGAGTGATTTTAGAATAATGCTAGTGTGATGCTTGATTGATATGAATGATGAAGTAACTCTTGAGAGATACTAAATTAAAATTTGAAATATTATACAGCTTGGTATCACAATGATATTAAGGTGATACATCGTCATCATTGACACACTGGGAGAATTAGACTTGAGTGATGTCACCTTATCGATAACAGAGGAACATTGCTAGGGTAATACGGGAGAAATTGCAGAGTGTTTTTAGTACGAAACTGCTTCACAAAAGTGCGCAAGTTTGATGACAGCTGTATTAGGGGATCATTACTCGAATCGGTTTAGTGTGTTTCTTGGTGAAGTGTGATACCTTAGAATGCAATTTCAACATATAAGGGGAATTGTTACACCACGGTAAGATGCTGGATAGAAGTTAAGTGATGTTGCAATAATGTAACTAGTGTAATTTTGTAGTTTAGATTCTTCTTGTAAATCGTCTTTGGACATTTACGCAATGATTCTCTCATGCTGCAGAGCTGCTCTAGAATATGTTTTCCAACTTGATTCATAATGCAATGGTAATATTCCAGCGTATAAGTTCAAAACCAGAACATTGCAACTTAGGTCGATGCCACTCAAGCGGAATAACTGAAGATTGCTAATAAGTAGGTTAAATAGGTAATGTTATAAAAAAATTTAAAGGTGAGATTTCAAAAATGAGACTCAGGAGTTCGATATCTAATGCGGAATTATGAGACTGAACACATTCGAGTGGTATCCTAGTACAGTTGGTCTACAAGACTCACCGTTTGGGCATGACATGCTGCTGTTGAAGCTGTACCGTTTGTGTGCTAGCGCTGAGTTGTCTTTCTCCCATTTTCAGAGTGATATTAATCGAGAGTCATTCTAGAGCAAGTTACAAGGGCACGACACTAAAAAGTCTGTGCCAATTAGCGTAATTGGAGTGTTATTTTGCTTGTACTATTAGACTTGAATTTCAATGCGATATCACTAGAAGTTTCTAAAGTAATCATAGTAGAAAACGTTGGCAAAGAAGAGGTTGCTAAAGTTGATCTGCTACGCGTTGTTCATGTGATGCTGCCACGCACTGTTGAATAGAGACTTCAAAATATTGCTAATGTGATACTTCTGAAAACAAGTGTGGTTTAAAGCGTTGGGAACCTTGCATATATGTTTGAAAAACTGTTGAATAGAGGCTTCAAAATAGTGCTAATGTGATACTTCTGAAAACAAGTGTGGTTTAAAGCGTTGGGAACCTTACATATATGTTTGAAAAATATACATAATACGTAAATGATCATACACATAAGTTAGAATATAAGCATAATTTGCGTGTGTATAGTTTTTGTATTTATGTACTGTATACTGAATTGAATAGCCAAAGCTCATATACCTACGCTTGTTCATATGCATCATATGCAAAATCCCCAGGAAAATTGTCACAATGTTCAAGGCATTAAGAATTGTGTAGTAAGAAATCAGAGATTGTATTTTAAGGCAGAGGAGCAAATGGGTTACGAAGTTTTATATTTATTTGGTCCTGGGGAATAGAAGGACACTCGTAATTCAAAGAATAGCTATTGGAAAATCATAGTAAAATGAAAACATTTTCAAAATATTTCTATGATCAATTTGGTGGTGAATTTAAAACGCTGGGAGTTCGTCGTCGAGCGAATAAGATTTAGTTCATTTGAGATTTACGGATGAAATTCATAAGACGTTTGTAGGATAAAATGAGCGTGTGTAATATTTAATTACCTTAATAGAGCATTTCAAACACCAGATGGTAAAATAAGCTAGAATAAAACGGTAATCACACGCACAAAAAGTACTCTAGGACCGTGCATGATAACAGCACGGCAGCAGTACCTCAATTTGTCACAAACTGAGGTTGCTGGATCGAGTACAACCGGCGTTAGTATTCAATTATGGGCCATTATTCATCAAGAACACCTCATTCACCTAAAATCTAGATCCATGATTAAAAATTGAATCTTTGAAGCTTCTGGCGTAGGAACTGATCGTAATGTCACAAAAACATGGAGGTGGTGTCATGAGCTGTGTTGTGAAAAGAAGAAAGTCAAACGGTTCCTGTTTGAAAAGGAATCTTCATTTTCCTTCGCGTGTCTCTGTCATTCGAACGGTTTGGATTTTTTTTCTAAATGGGTAATTTGCAGTAGATATTCAAATTGAGTTATGTGTTTCTTGACAGATTTTTATAAAATCGTGATAAAATCAGGTTTCTAGAGGCAAACGTTGTCTTGAGGTGTCGCAAAATTATTTCATTACCATTTAATTCTTCAAGAGATTCTATGTATCAAGTAGCATCAGAACAAACTGTACACATCGCAAACACTCTTTTCGCTTGTAGTTTTTGATACCAACAGTTTGACAAGTCATCTCATCGAAGAATTTTCAACAGTGTTGTGAAGTATATCGCCCAATTGTTATGCATCTCGCTCGAAAAACGCGCTGTTTTTCTGATTACATTGCCATAGACTCCTCCTGCTGTTCTCGGTACATTGTGGTACACGACAATAAATCTCGGCTGGACCGTAGTCAATCCATCAAGCGAGTAGCATCAGCCCAGTGGAACGCTCATCGATTACTGGGCTTAGTAGGTAAATCAACGCCTGAGACGGATGACAAACGGCGTCTGAGTATGCCAAGCCGCAGTCCTCTTAGCTTGTTCCTTTTCTGCCTCGGAGCAATATTCAGTTTGAACGAACTTCAAGAAAAAATCTGCCTCGTGTTTCAAGAATTCGAAGAGCTTACCGTGCAGATGGAGCACACTTCGTAGAAGTTATTTCATCACGAACAGTCTAAGACAGGACTTATTCATGATACATTTCTTTCTGAATAAATTTCAAATTTGCGTTGTTTTCAGTCTGTTTTTTTTTGCAAACATGATTGTTTTCTGATTCATTTTGAATTCCTTATCGTAGAAAATTGCTTTCAGTATTTTGCACAATAAATTTTACGTTTCATCGCACAGTACTTCGAGGTAATTTTCATTTTAGGCTAGATCGATTTTTTACCGGTCTCGTTAATTTTTTTTATCGCATTACATTCCAAAGTAGAAGAAAAGTTTGACACGATGCTATCTTGGAGTTGAGGTTATTCGATCTAAAACAATACAAAATTAACAAGTGCTAATTTTATGTAATTTACGTTCACCCAAGAATAACACGTGAATGAGTTGCAGTTCAAAACTAAACGAAGTTAATTTCAACCTTGCTAAACATACTGACATCATCGACTCATACAGTTCGAGAGGCGTCGTGTCATGGCATTGAGTAGCAAAGTCAGGCCTGCAAGAACTCATCAGCAATGTATCCGGCCTCTGCAGTAGAAGCAGGTGCCCATCGGGTGCTCAACAGATGGGACTCGAGTGGCCTTGAACAAACGGAATTATCGATGTGCGGTCAGCAGTGATCGCTTGATGCACTGGTGTGAGATCGCATGCCGGTACGGTCATTGTCAGGATCTTTTAGAAACATCCAAAGGCTTTGTTTACTATTTTTTGCTTATTTCTCACCCGATGGTAGCAGACATCGTGCATTCTATTTTCACTTTCAAAGTAATAGGTACAAAATTACCTGAGAAAAGCCATATTTGCTCCTTTAGTTCAATTTACAGAGCTTCAATTTTTTACGTTCAACCATTGTTATTCATCAACATTTGCATACGATAATCATCAACACTTGCTCACATTTATGAAAAAAGATCAGCGGAAGGGTTTGAAGTCTACAGTTACGGAATCGTCCAACAGGCGGCGCTACGAACTCATCGGAAAAACTCGTTCCCGTTTTGGCGGCGGTCGTGTAGGAGAACGTAAGAACGTCTTGTCGGGGGTAGCCTGCTCGCTAGTAAGTCAGTTGATCGGCGGCTGCCGACGACAGTGGTGTGTCTGTAAGGCTCTCCTGCAACTGCTCCTGGCCGGTCATCTTGTTTTTCTCGCTAATCGCTGACAAATGTAAATCAAGACGTATCAGCTGTTTCTCAGGCTGACAGTATTCGTATTCTTGTTATTATTTAATAGCAGCTTTAGAGAAACTGAAAAATTCTTGATGTGAGGGAAATTCCGCTATTACATTATTTTACACGTAGGGTCATTATATAGATAATTCAAAAGTGAAATGAGTTGATAAACCTTTAAATTTGTATGACGCCAGTCCCATATGTATAGGGCGAGAAAATTGAAATGATATAAAATAAACTCAGTGTCATACATTTCGATGAAAAGTTTTGAAAATCATCGGTGAAAATAGAAATAAATGTGTATGCATTCGCCATTACTCATGTATTCCATTTATAATAATTTGGTGAAAAGTTACAATTGCTGAACACTGATTAGACTCAAACATAGAGGCTGGCAGACATTCTCCTCAAAACCGTCGCGGTATTCTTGCTCAAGCATCAGTGCCCGAAACGCGTAAAGTGTAACTCTGGCTATCGAGGTACGAAAAATTTTCTGTTATTTCATCTGAGAGAACAATGAAGTCTTCGAAACTGGTGCAGTTTACTGGCTTGAGGGTCATTTTCACGAGTTTTAGAAGCAAATTTTGCCAGCCGTAATGATTCTATAATAGAAAGTTTAGTGTAGGTCAATGAGAGGTAAATAGATTTTAAAATACGATTATTCTCAAATTTCATTGTACATTTACTATGCATTGCTGATACTCTCAGAGTTTACATGTACCTGAGACTCAACTTCAATTTAAAATTTTTGCATGGCTGGTTAACAGGAGAATTTTGACTGTAAATGAGATAATTATCAAAAATTTGTGCGCTCACGAAATCATAGATGACTGCTCTCAGGGGCGTATAGACACTCGCATCTAATTACAAAATAAAAACGAATGAAAAGTTCAAGTGTTCACAAGAGAATCAATTCTTTTTTCATTACGCTTACGCTCTTAATTCCTAAAAGAATGCGTCTCCAGCGTCGTGAGTCAACGCAGAAAATAACGGAATGCTGCACGAATGCACTGCCAAGGAGGACACGCGCACAGTTTCGTTTGCTCTACTACACGAGTTAATGGGATTGGGTTTTCCACGCTCACAGCAGGTCCTCAATGCTCCAGAAAACTGGGGAAACACAGCGTGAGTGCGGGGAAGTCCATGCCGGCACCGTACGCGTGAAGGCGAAAGAGCGATTTGTAAAGGCGTAGAGCATGAGTTCAAATAAATCTACGGATCCACGAACAAACATTTAATTTACTGATTTAGTGACTTCAATGGTAATGTGGTAGTGATCTCTGGGACTTCATGGTCCCGAAAGAAGTGAAAAAAAGAACTAATGAAAAATTAGGATTGAAGATGATGGTAATCAATGAAAAATTGATGGAAAAATGGAACTATGAAGACAAGCATAGAAGAAGAACTTCGTGGGTGAAACTGCAACACACACACTTCATGGTGGTTGTATCAGGTAATGAAGACATTGAAAGTTTGCATCCGATGAAGAAATTGAAAAGGTACGTTTCCCCATGAATTTAGGATATGTTTTAAATTTGTTCTAAAGAATTTGAGGCCTTGTCATCAGTCTGGAGTTTGTTCAGGAAGTTATCTTCTGTGATGGATGAAGCAACGAACTCATTTTGTTAGCGCTAAGTCGTCCTAATGTTAAAATAATTTTCTTTTGTATCATAATCTGGTAATTAAATATTTTAACAACCGCCCGCTGCTAATGCTTCATCTGGGATCTTTTTAAAAAAAACAGAAAAGAATTAGTCGAATCATAAGTGTTAATTAAACACAACCTCACATACGCAAAATGTCACGTAATCAGATAATACTTGACAGAGGTCAAAACACAAACTAACATTAACATTATGACGGTTTCTTTCGGGAAAAAATTGACGGCGTAAAATGTTATCATATAAAAAACCCTTTATTTTGTTCTATTGGTAAAAGGGACTCGCATTTATTAATTCTTGTAGCACAGTAATTATCTAGGACAACACTGATCATATTGTCAAAAGTGTTCCTACAATAGTTTTCTTTCGTATCTTATTTAAAGTTAGAAGACTTTTTTCTAGCATAGAGTATCTAGTAATTTTCACAAAAAAATAGATAGCCTAATTTGAAGGTCATACATGAAAAAGGCTGAAAATAAGTTCAAAGGAGTTCAACTACGCTTGTTCGTCATATTTTAACCTTTTTTACTGTTGGAAACATTATTGCCATATAAGAGGACACTGTTCAATAAAAGATATAAAAGGTTTGGCGACGATGCAATAAATGTCTCGTCAATGATCAATTCTGGAACACGAGAAGTTAAAACAACTTCTGGCCGTCTTTGTCCTCGCTGCCTGTAAATGTTTACTACAGTTCTCAAATCGTGATTAATAGATCGTAGTTGGAGTTTTTCGTTGCCAAACTACTGAAATGGCTAATAAATCCTTATGCTTACAGAGGATAGTGAACAGTATTTTTCAAAATTTTCCTCAATCAGTAATTAACACAATCTAGTTGGATCGTTACGTTAAAAATAGTTCAGATCTAAACATGAAGATAAATGGACTGAGTAGAACTAACTAACTAACTAACTAACTAAGCTAACTAACTAACTTCGCATTTTTATTAACGATTAGATTTGAAATTAAACTTTAATGGAATAAAATATTTTGATAACATTTATTTACGAGAAACGGTTTTCCCTAATTTTCGAAGTACTCAGTATACTTCTAGGAAGTATGTTTTCTTTAATTCATGAACTTTTCCGTGTACTACTTAAATTCTTAATCAGGTAATTCTAAATTTGTGGCGAAAATTAACATAAGGCTTCAGTATCAAAGTTTACACTTTGAATTTTGCTGTACAACAACCTACTTTCAGACTTACTTCTTCTCGTCATCGTTCACTGAGAAGAGATTTTCTGTCTTCCTAAGACATGTTCATTATAAAGGCATTCTCCTGCAGAGAAGTGATTTCTATGAACCTCAGTAACCGCTAGCTCTAATAAACGGGCGAAAATCAGTACGGTTCAATTGGCGATACTTTTTATTTTTGTATGTGCGAGCATACACTTAATTATGAACTCTCAAATGATTTGCAATTATTTAGCGAACGAATAGTTACATATAATTGTTTGGATGTTTTGGATTCATAATTTTTCCTTAACAAAACTGAAATTTGAATAAATTTACCATTTCTACTTAATTGATTACAATTTTATAATTGAGGGGTGAGGTACTCAAGATATATCTTTCCCTTTGCACTTTGTCATTCAGTAAATTAAAACCTAATCGGGAATCGTTAATTATATATATCGGTATATATATCGGTAATCGTTAAATACAGTATATTTTAAATCGGTATCCGAAGAATTAAAAAATATAGTTAACTTGAAACACGTAGGCAGTTAATCTGAAACATCATACTCACTAAGCGACCACGACCCTGGAGCTCTCAAATCTTCTTTTTAATATATATGCCCCTGATATTTAAGACGCTGATTCTAACGATGAGCCAAATTGTTTCATAGTTCAGATTCATTAAGAGCATAATAACTCATTTTCAAAAACAATAAAGTTCGTTCGTGTGAGGCATTTCACAAGAAAATCAGCGCCTGTGTTTTCAATTTTACAAGATGCGACGAGGTTCAGCTTTAGATGAGGTGACGAAAGTTGTGAGCTTAATTCCACCAAAGAACACAAATTCCATAAAACACGCTTAGTTGCATTACGATTGTATTACGTTATTGCTAAGTTCAGAGCTATTTTCTTTGGTACGTTGCATCTCAGCCACTGTACCAAGGGCGAAGGTTTCAAGTATAATGCTTTCGTTTATATTGAATTATGTAACTCTCAGGAACACTAAGCTATACATCTGGTGTCAAAAAGTACATTTTCTTCCAGAATACATATTGTCATTACAAATTTTAAACTTTAAAGTCATTGTGGTATTAATGCTTAGCACAGTCTCATTTGAATTTCATGGTTGCTTTGCAGTACATTTCCCTCATCGACGCTCGCTGTAAACCATAACTTATTCGTAGCATAACTTGAAGTGCAATTTTTAATCTAATGCAATGCCTGAAAATTGAACAATAGATTCAATTACTTTAATTAGATTGTGAAAATAAGTGAAGAACAGGAATGAGTGTGGCTATTTGAGAAAACGAAAATTTCTTGACATGCATGAAGGATTTCGTAGTGCGCTTGTGCATTTGTATTAGTATTGAAATACTAATGAACAAATGGGTGTTTTGATTTTTTTGAACGTTCCGGCCATATCACCTGAGGAAAATTAAATTTGTATTGTTAATTTGTTTATGAGTATTCTACTCAAGCCGAAAGAACACTGCCGAAGAAAGTTTACACTGCCATTGACATTGTGTAGCATGAAGCTTGAGGTGGCGAACAATAGTGAGTGAATGATACAAATTTTTCTGTAAATGAGACAAGCTAAGCACTAAAAAACGATTTACAGATTTTGAAAAATCATTTTCACCAAGGTCTATTGAAATTTCATAATTATAAGTCATTTTTGTGATTACAAAACGAAAAAACATGTTTAGCCTTATTTTAAGAGAATTCATTCTATCAAATGAGCAGCTTTTGGATTTCTCTAAAGATATAACTTTAGCTTGAAATTTATGCCTCAATGACATTTGTCTAAGGTCAATTTATCAAAGTCCTCTAAGCAGAGTGGAGTTCGAGGAATTATTTAAAATTATGATGTATTGCAACATCCGAGAGCATCTGAGAACGGAAAAGACTTTACGACCCCAAATGTTCTTATAAATGATCATCAATAGGAATTTTGAACAAAATGTTCACCTAAAGGTCATTTCGTAACAAAGTGCCAGGTACACATTACGCTTGCTCAATTTAGTGGTCATTATTGCTATCATTTTATTGACAAACTTCTAAGTTCTAATCTTTACCATCCACACTCGTTTCAAATCAACTGTGTGACCGGATCAATGACTGCCTTTTGATATTTCTCGAAATTTCCAAAGGTGAGTCGTTCCCAACTCAAATCACTGTGTGTCTCTTACAGAGTTCAGTCAGAATGAGATCAATCCTCTAAAACCAGGGATTACAGTTGGAGTGGCTCCCTCTTATGCTGAGTGAATAAAGATCTGTTACTTTGTCGTGGAAAACGGTCTGAATGTTTTAGACCTTTGTCTGAACGTTTCATACTGATAAGGTTCGTTGGTGTAAATGATGTTAAAATAGCAAAAACTTTTCTAGATTTTTCCAACTCATCATTCGGCTGATTCTCGTCGGTAGAAATCATTCGCTTACATCATCACTGGAGTGAATATAGATTCAACAAAACCGCATGTCTCGAGAATAATGAATACACAAATAATTAAAGCTATATGGTATCATCAAAACAAGGAAAAATGATATGAATAAGAACTATGTCTGAAAAAAATAATAAATTTCGAATGAATCTGATGGGAAAATGGATACTGACATTTTGATTGAATTTCTCCCAAAGTTGACAATGGAACGTTTGAGAGTATCTATTCGAACGATTTACACAAATTGGGTAAAGGAATTGTATGAGCTGAGATTTTACTCCTACATTTCAACGATTCGTTATATCTCAAATTTGTATGGAAAACTCTTCTTAAATATGCATTTCTGTCATTGTTATGTTCATTTATCTAATTTGTCCATCGTTTTTTTTGACAGAATTTATGTGTGATGTGAAGTAAACTGAACATTTAGTGATAAAATTCAAAATTATCCTTACGCTTCGATTTGCTGGCTTTGAGCTTCTGTTATAACAAAAACTGAGCTTCTTGGGAATTTAAATACATTGGCCATGATAGAATGAAAAATTTACTGCAGAAATTTCAGCAGGGGGAGGAACTCTCGTTGAACGTGTAACACACTGGAAATGGCTAACCAATGTTGAAGCGGATAATAAAATGCATATTTCCTAACAACAGCCCTAACGTGATTGTGTAGCTAATTTAGCATCTGAATTGCTGCGGTTCGTCTAAAACAGTAACGAAATTGATTTTAATATAACTGGACAACGGAACAACCATCATCTGGAAGCTTCTGCGTTTGTCAGCATTCAGAAAAGGCTGGATTCATGTGAGAGCCACATGAACAGATCAGCAGATCTATGGGAGCAAGTATTACTTACTAACGAGTTCAGTTGTTCGTGTTTTCTCACTGGAGGTCGGGCTTAGGTGTCCGGGCTGCCAAAAGAATATTTTAACCCTGAACCTCTCGTAGCTAAAGGTGAGAATGAGTCAGAGATGCCATCCAATCTTGGTATATTATTAGTCAAGCCGTTGTTTCAAATGACCCTTCAGGAGGTATAAGATAGGCAATAGGCTAAGGTTAGGTTTGTCAATCCTATGCTATGAGGACTAGTGCCCCCAAGAGAGATCCTGTTTGAGTTATTTCATGCAGCTATAGGCAGGTCTTCGGGACTTCTATCTTTCGTTTCACTCTGCTTCTTTCAGCTTTCATATCTTTTCCCCTATCTCTTCTTGGTCCTTCCTCCCTTTTCCTTCAAAACTTGTTTCAATTCGTAGGGCATGCTGTGCTAGAACACACTTTGTGCATAAACTCCCGTTTTTTAATTCATGCTCAATGGCCCCTTCTCTTTCCTCTGTGAAAATATCTCCGCATTTCAAAAGTGGTCTCAAACTAAGTACGCTATAACTTGTTTAACATGACCTGATCATCAGTAAAGACTATCCCATGTTTTGTGCGATTCAAGTCCATCCTGCGCTCCAGGCATAATTCCATGAGGGTGAAAGCATTCTCTGAGATGACAAAGCTCAAATACACTCCACTCATGTCGTTCAAAATTGACACGGAGAGCATAAAAGTGAGTTCAAATCTTTTTCAGAGCGACATGTTCAAAATTGTTGGACTCCAAATTTGTCTTTGAAACATCTGGAACAGGTTTACCAGCTATGACTGAAAATTGAATAACAGTGTGAATCAAATCTTAATGCAGTGAACCTCTTCGTGAAGCTACTGAATGAACAACTTCGAATGAAAAATATTCGTTCAGTTCAAGAGACGGGCTAATTATTTTGTCCAACTCTTGAACTTATTCCCACCTTCCACACAATGAAGGGAGCGAGACTGAAGGCGCTACAGATCTATTCACAAAAGACCAGGTTGGCGCACATTCACGCTTCTCTACTTGAGCGGCAATGGTGCACAATATCTAGGGTTTACCATGGCTCCCTCAGGCTCAAAGAATCATTAGTGAGCCATACAAGCTGAGCCAGTTCTCAATTGCGGACTCGTATTTTCTGTTTATTACGATGTTTTGCATGCGCTCTGGGATTGGTCTACAGAATAGCCTGCGATAACGTAATATAATTCAATCAAGAGCTCATAACATTCTTCAAGAACTGAACTACTTACTATAAATATGAAGATATGTCTCCAATTTTAACACTGATTCAAACACGGATTCAAATGGCAATGCAAGATTGTACGACTGCTATCTTCGAAGCCACAGTAATTTTACAAGGACTTTTCAGAAATTATGTGAATTGTTTATGATAACAATACATATTAAATCTGTAGAAATTCTTTGTAAACTGAGGTATTTTATTGTGTGCATTTAAGACACAAAGCTACTATAGAATCAATGTATTTTAAGATTGTTAAATTCATGGCGTGTATAAAGCTCACTGCATGGTAGGTATAAATACGTCATTACATATATCTCATGCTTCATGGCAGAGTATACTAAGCAGAATTTACTCCAATCACACGAATTGAAGTTAATTTTATCTGAAAACACTCGCAATTAGTTGTGTCTTTGCAAAATTCTCGAGGAAATTCGGAGCAATAGAGAGAGCAAAA
>JACJUY010000152.1:199727-247578 GCA_014220935.1 Platorchestia sp. MABIK
TTTAAAATTGAAAAGGGAAGTTCAGAAATGTTTCATTTTACCGCAGAGTTGAGTCCTGATTCCTGAAAATTATTTCTCTAATCAATATTCTGATTTTTTCCAGATAAGCCCCACCACTAAGCAATACATAAGTTCACCCACTTGTCTCTTTCGAAAAAATACACAGATCGACTTACAAGGGGGTTACTTATGTGTTGCATTAGTGGCGAGGCTTATCTGGAAAAAATCCCAATAGTCCATAATAACAAAATTGAGATTTAGGACTGGATTTGATTTTTATTTTCTCATGAAAATTTAGAATACGGATATGCTACTTACGAGAGAAATATCAAAACACGGACAACTTCGTACCAGATTTACCACTGATACCTACCATGCACCGCCGCTCATAATTCTATATGCTCATTATTTTAACCGAGGCGGTAATTGCAGTCCGGGATACAAAATTCTTCCTTTCTGATATGATTTTAGCAGATATTATGATGGTAATGAACCTAACAGCATTGTTCCTCTTAAGGGCATAGCTTCAGTAGCATGCATATGCTCAGAATAATGAATATTTTCCGTTTTCTTATTGGGATATTCAAACGCATCGTAGTGTTGCTATTACTGTTTCAACTTAAAAGAAAGCTATTCCTTAAGTTAATTTCAACTCTTACTTCAATGTTATCTTGAACTTTTGCTCTACTCTTAACCTTACCCTTAACCTTAACCTTTACACCAACCAAAATCTCAACATCACTCAACCTTAACAAAAACATAAATTAAATTCAACCTTAAACATTATACAAATCTAGACCTTAACTGCATTCCTAACCTTAACCCTAACTTCATCCCTAACCTTAGCATCGACCTTAACTTCAACCTTCCACGTTAACCTCATCTTCAACCTTAACTTCATCCTTAACCTCAACTTCTACCGTAACCTTTGTTTGACTTCAACCTTATCCTCAATTCTAACCTTAACCTAAGCTCCGTCTCCAACCTCAATTTAACCTTCATACGTAACCTTTACTTCAACTTCATCCCTAACCATTACTTGAACCCTAACCTTAACCTTTAATTTTACCTTTAACCTTATCCTTAACCTCAACCTAAACCTAAACCTCAACTCCAACTTTAACCTCAACTTCAACCTTAACTCAAACTTTAACAAAACCTTGGGCTTCACTTTGACTAAACTATGGCATTACATTGTACAAGATTATCCATAACTTAAACTTTAGCCTTATCTATTTTTGAAAACTTACCGTAGAGTTTCAACATTGAGCTAACCTATCCTAATCTAACACAACCAAGTCTGAGGCCGAACTGAAGTTAACTACAGAGTGATCATGATTAAGCGACAGATTTTTGCAGCGTTTGACTAGTTAGTTCTGGCATCAAGTCAGTGCGTTGATAACGTCAAGCAGCATCAGACGTGAACTCGTGGGTTTACGATCTGAGACTTCGAATTCTGACTTAGTAGGTGACTTTGAACCGCGGTAGAGGAAACTAAGCTAAAATTTAAGCAGTTTTAGATGTTCTCGAAAGAATGCACTCTATATATACTGTAAGTGGATTCATTTTCAGCTGTAGTCTCGACAGGGAGGCGTAAGATGCGCTACAATGCGCATTTCATTGGATTTTAGGTGTTCAGACCTGTTATTTTCCACGTTTAAATGACATTTTCGATTTTTACGCTTTTTGAACGCATCATAATTTACATACTGCAAAAACCAAAGACAAGCAATGATTGGAAAATGAGTCGAATACAGAATACAAGTGAACGGCTCAAAACAATTCGTACAAACATGTGTTTACCATTCACACAATTTGATGAGAAATATAAGTCTAAGCTCAAAAAAACGCTGTCAAAATTTTGAGGACTCGGAAAAATTTATAGCAATAGAGAATAAGAATACAATTCGGAACATTGAAATCCAGCGTTATCAAAACGCTATTTAAGTTTCTTGCAGCACCCAGAGAGTGACACAATCTCTCGAACATCACGGAAGCACGACAACGACCGACGTTTTATTTTTTGTTCTCAGGAGACGATCTCTAGAAAATGGCGTCGGGCGTGGCAGGCACCGCATGCTCTCCAGACTGGACACTTGAAGACCTCGAGTGAACATCCCATGCAACAGCTACGTAACCAGCATCTTCGACTTCAATTTCTACAACTACAACTTGAAATTGAACGAATTCACATACCGGGAGTATAAAACTTGTTATTCTTTCAAAAACACTTTATCTTATCATAGAGGAAAGCCACAGTGGAGTTATTTGTGTGTGTTAATGTCTATCTTTTCTCGCTTTCTGTTTTGGATAAGGATAGAGCAGGTTCAAGCTTTATCATAATACAGGCTTGGAAACATACGTTATTTCAATATTGTTTGTTCATTTATGAAAAATATTGTCGGTTCATTATTTATAAATGATCATTAGGATTCATGTTTGAGGTATGAGTACAGTAATTTCAGAGGAATAAGTCTACTGAGTGTCGTTGGGAAGCTGTATGGAAGAGTTTTTAATTGGAAAAGTGTGAGTGACGACGTATGGTGAGCTAGCTGAAAAACAACGTGGTTTTAGAAGTGGTAGAGGTTGTGTGGATCAAATGTTTGCTGTGAGACAGGTGAATGAGAAATACTTGGTGAAAGGAAAAGATGTGTATTGGGCATTTATGGATCTGGAGAAGGCGTACGACAGAGTAGGGTAGGAGATTGTTGAATGCGATCAAGAGTTTCTACATTGATAGTAGAGCATGTGTGAGAGTAGGGAATGAGGTGAGTGATTGGTTCCCAATTGTGACAGGTGTGAGACAGAGATGTGTGATGTCGCCGAGGTTGTTCAATTTGTTTTTGGATGATGTAGTGAGAGAAGTGAATGCGAGAGTATTGGGAAAAGGTACGTAGTTGGTGGGACAAAATGGTACGAATTGGGAAGTGTGTCAGCTGTTGTTTGCAGATGATACAGCGCTTAAGGCCGATTCAGAGGAAAAACTGCGGAGACTGGTTGCAGAGTTTGGTAGAGTGTGCGAAAGGCGTAAGTTGAGAGTGAATGTAAATAAAAGCAAAGTGATGAGATGTTCAAGAGGGGGAGTGTTTGGAACATTGGATGTGAGGATGAATGGTGATGTGTTAGAGGAGGTATAGAGCATTTTAGGTACCTTGGGACGGACGTGGCTGTGAATGACAGCATGTAAGTAGAAGTGAGACATCGAGTGAGTGAAGGCTATAAGACATTGGGTGCAGTGAGGAAAATTTTTGAATGCTGTAGTATGAGTATGAGTGCTAAAAGGGGACTATTTGAAAGCTTAATCGTGCCAGTTTTGCTGTATGGAGCAGAGTCATAGGGTTTGAGAGCAGCTGAGATGAAGAAGCTGGATGTGCTTGAGATAAAGTGATTGAGGAGCATGTTTGACGTAACAACAAGAGATGGGATTAGGAATGAATTGGTTAGAGAGGAGCAGACGGGTGTTGTCAAGAAGATGAATAGGCGGATGGATGAAAGAGTGCTTAGATGGTTTGGGCATGTTGAAAGAATGAATATTAAGCAGCTGGTGAAAAAGATTTATACGTCGGAGGTGAGTGGTATTAGAGTACGAGGAAGGCCACGGATGAGTTGGATAGATGGGGTGATGTGTCATGTGCGAGGGGAGGCTGTACACAAATGAAGCGGTCGGGGTAAACCAATTGTTATAGCTGTCGAGCATGACTGTGGAAAAGGGTTGTGCTGGGCTGCTATTGATTCGTGCAGTTCTGGTGCGGCCTTTGCTGCCTCTCTCACCTCCTATGCTAGTGACTAAGGATGAATGATTGTGATTGTTGTCGGCTACCCTCCCGTAAGGAAGAAAAGCTTGGTATGTGTGTGTGTATGGAGGATTCATGATTGATATTCTTTGTCGAACATAATTAAATACCGTCATTTTGACGGACCGTGTACACTGACTAAGAAACAAATCGGAGCTTTCCACTTCTACGTAATCAGTAGACCTTACGTGATCCGTAGGAGCTGGTAGTTTATATCATACACCGAATTTCTAAGTAGAAGTTAGTTGATATATTTATTTTTCACGAAGGTAGAAATAGTTCAATATAATTTATGAACATTTTTTTAAAAAACTTGCGGGACTCGCATTGGGAATTTATTATTAAATGAACATTTGCAGCAAGTCGTTTTCATACTAGAGAGTTTGGTATTGATATAAGTTGTACCAAGAAGAACGTGAAATTGACCAAAGGAATAGTGATACAAGTTACATTTTCTCCAAGTTGACAATAAAGTCAAATTCCGCCTTGTCCTATTAGTGAAAGTAGTGTCGAAGGAGGCAAGCTCACTTCCAGCTAAGCATGCTCACAAACCAAAAAGATAATTAGAATTTTACAATTATATAAATTAAACACTCAAAGAGAGAGACTTAAAAAATTTCCGAACCCAATATTTTCTATAAACCGTTAATTCTGACTTGGAAGTTACTTTACAAGTCGTGAAGCTGCTGTGATTCAATTAGCTTATACATATCATCCTAACTGGGTAGTAATTTCCTCCACTAAGTTTCTAAGAGTTTCCAGGGAAATTAATTTCCAAGTCTTAATTTTCTTCTTTCTTCTTTCCAAGTTTAAAGAAAAATGGTGAATCATGGACAATAGTAGCCCTCCTAAGAAATTAATCACGCCGAGAATTTTATCTACGGATATCAGTTTATTCAGAATATTGGTCCTTAACTGTTAGATCTGCCATTGAAAAATTTAGTAGTCAAGGCGTATTGGCTGTCTCAATCAGGCTCTTGCTTTTATACGTACATTTGTTTTTTAGAATTTCGTTCAATCGTAAATTAACGGATGAAAATGATATCGTTGTTCTTTTGAGGGTAACAAGAGGAACTAGAACATTAACGGATCACAGTTGAAGTGCGTAGCGTTTGTAATAATGCCCTTCCCTGGTTAAATTTAATTTAAGAAACATTTTAAGAACGTTTGAGCTTTTGCTTCTAATTTTTGATTATATATAATCCGTAAATATTAATACATCAAAAGCAAATGGATTATTTAAGTGAATAAAATATTTTATTTCTCAACTGCCCTCCCCCTCCGTAAAAAGTAAATTTTCGATGTAAACACGTTGTTCATCTTTAATCACAGAAAGTGGCTTCGTAAGACAGTTCTTGACAAGCTCAGTGCTAATGTACAATGGTGGGAGAATGCTACATGCTTTTCATTATTTTTGCTCTGACCAAATTTTACTGGCAATCAAACCAGTGCCACGACTCAATAATTTTGCTTGCCTCAAATGATGAGGGCGAGAAAATTTGACTGCTTGAGGCTCAGAGCAGCTGAACGTGCCGAATCCCTTAACATTGTGAACATTGCATTAGGCAAAGAAAAATGAACGTACTCTTGACATATTTCAGTTTAAATTGATCGACAACGTTGTCTCTAAAATTTTAACAAAGACTATAGAGAAAAAACATTTTAGAATATTTTGTTGAAAAGTTTTACCTATAAAGCTCGAAATAGAGAAGTACTCTGAGAATGAATGACTTTAAGGATCTAAAGTTCTAATTAAATTTCTCAGAGATAGTATTTCTCAACGACATCCTATTAATTTGTCCCGGATGAAGAAGGTTCTCAGTGTCTTTGGAATTAAGTACAAGCTCCTGAACCTCATGTTACGTCGAAGCAAACAGAGCTCGATCTCGATGTTTTCCCTACCATTTATATCCCATTAATTTAACACATTAACAGCGAGTGATGATTGCAAGCCCACCAGACTAAGTTGAATTACACCTTACGAAGTAAGAACTGTTAAGTTGGCCTTTGTTAATCGGTTCCCCCATGAAACGTGAACGCCAAAGATTGGAATTCCAACAAATGTCTGGAAAAATTAAACTAGTCATGCAATGAATGGATAAATGATTTAAGCTTTAGAGAAAAGGATAAATAATGCAGTTTGAAAAATCAGTAGTTGAAATTAAAATACGAATTAATGGAATTTTTGATTTGATTCTTATTTGATTTTTTTACGTTGTACATTTGTTTCATTGACAAGGGAACATTTTGTGATTTTCACATGATATGAAACATTTTAAAGCATTGAGTACATTACGAGTACATGTCTGCTCTTGTATGAAGCCAACATTTTTTTACCTTTATGATCACCGTGCGGCTGACAAATGTATTCCTGTTGGTAAATTGTGGCATATTTTAGCGCGAGGAGTTGCATCAAGCAACCAAAACTGAAAAATAACATCTAAATTACTTTAAAAATATGAAGAATACTTAACGGCATAAAACTGTATCCGAGGCCAATTCAGTTTTTTCAGGATCGAAGAATTTACTGTGTTGTAAGTTCGTAAATCCAATTCATTTTTGTATTAGAGCAAAATTGAATTCTACATATGAAGTTCTAACAACTTAAATTTCTAAATGATCGCATGAAAGTAATGATTATGAGAAAAAATCCACACCATAGCTCGCAGATATTAGGTAAATTCATAAAATCAGGTACCGCACTACAGCACAGGCCACTGTATTCTGTTGAGTGCCTGCGTGGGCGCTGTCAGCATGGGAATCATCTAGAATAAAATATCAAATAAAAATTTTCCTACTAAGTCGATGACTAAATAGAGTTTTATAAATTTTAGCAGGGCTCTTCTGTCGTATGTAAAAATATTAAGCTCCTAATTATGCTGAGTGCTACCATATGATGTGATCAGTGTACAAATATGATAACTTTAAGCGAGTTTGGGACTTTTGCATTGTGTAAAGTTAAAATGTAACTCTAGTAATAATCTGGAATTACAAATTACATAGTTGTTAACCACGATTACATCACAAGTAGTGTTAAGAACAATTTTATTACCACTGATGATTAAGTTACAATAATAATGTAAACAATAATAACATAATTTATTTATAAAGCTCAATTTCTATACAGGGCGTATCATAAATGTTCATCTTGCCAGAGATTTTCTTTTTGTATTTAAATTTCCTGCCAGAATTTTGCTATTCACCCTTACTTGAATTGACAAACCCTGTGTTGAGCTTAATCTATTTTTGATCCCTTTGATTTTTTGTCTACTCACATTACTTTCATGTCCGGAATTTTTCCCATTTTTATTTTATTCCATAAAAGTTTTAGAAAATATTCCGTCATGGTTCACAAAAGATTGTACCGTCGCTCAAACCTCGACTGATGAAAAATCGGTCTGTTAAATCAATTTTGTTTAATTTTTGGTATAGCATCGAGTCCGTACTTCAAAGACCAACTTAAGCTGGGTGCGAGCAATATCATTGTTTAAAATTTCTGAGCCTAGGGCTGCAAAAGGCAATTTAATCCGTATTCGGAGTAATATTGATTAAATTTCAAAATGAACAATCATTACTAGAAAAGTAGAATATTACTACATGCAAGTTACGAAATATTAATCATTATTTTTTGGGTCTTTAAAAACAACGTGATCTATGTATGCAGCATTCTATGATCCATTAACGACAGACCTTGATAGTTGTTGAAAGAATTCTTGCATTTTATGGCTTGACCGATTCAAACCTTAAGCCCATCAGTAAGCATATCATTTACATACAATCTGATGTTTCAACTTTTTAACAGTTTAAGGATTCGAAAGCTTGAATACAATCCATGCAACATTCTCAATTGTTCATTAAAAGAAAATATTGATAGAGAATGGGCATTATGATTCTACTACATTGAGCGTCAACATTTAAATTTTAGATTAAGAAGAGGATCCTGTGGTATGGGCCCAGACGTGAACGCAGAACTGAAGCGGGTAGTGGCAGGTTGATATTTTTCTTGCCTAACGCTCTAATTGTTCTGTAAACGAAAATTGTTAACGTTCCAAAGTTTCCAGTTTTACGGTTAAGAGTTCGCCTTCAGTGAGTCCAATCCTCTTCTGTGATCATTACTTTCAACGTGCCAGCGTTGCAGTCCAAAATTTGCTGAAAGAATAATAAACGTTCTCTTTTGAACTACTTTGTGTGTTATGAAGGTCAATTGCTAATGTACTTGTTTATATTGAATTGAGAAAAAATTGAATTTCTTCACGCAATAGAGATTTGTGAGACTGAGATATCTTACGTAATTTATCAAGACGTGGCATCTGACTTCCCTAACTAAATGGATACATTTTCATATAATGTGCTAACTTGCTAGCTATAGTTCATGCATAACTTTGAAATTAACCTTTTCAATTAATGGTTTCTGAGAAAAACATTTTCCATAGTCTATTAACACAAGATCGACTTCTGAAGGATTTAGGAATTTCTTTTGAAAACTCAAAGAGAAATGAGGAACGCAAAAGCATGATTCGCCTTTGTTAGGTTCAGTCGAGGGTTTAAAAGCTTGTCCCTCGAAATAGACCCAATTTTTAAACTGAAAGTTCTATTTCACCCTTTAATACAATTACTCAAAAAAAAAAACACTTTTTTCCAATGAATTCCTTCAATTTGTAAAACGAAGATGTTACGTGATGTTCGTTTCGTACGTTAAAATAAATGCAAACTATAAAAATATGTGCGTCTGGAGTGATATTTATACAATAAGAAAATATGAACCAATGGAGATAGCCAAGGTGGTTCTTGACACTTTAAAAATATCGATAGACTTGATTGGTTCGGTATAATATTCTGCTAGGAATCAAGATCTGCGTCTAATCTGATCCTCATCTTCAAGCAGGAATTCATTTTAAATTTTCGCTGAAGCAGCATTGGCTTTGCACATGCATGTTGTGTAAACGAAACGCGTGAGAAACTTTAATGAATTAAACTAATTTCTTCAACTGTTTATTTAATTGGACGAAATGATGATATGATCGGAAGCTGCTTGACTCGAACAACAATTTCAATTGCATGACTTTTACAGGTCTGTGTGAAATATGGATAATAAATACACAATGATATTGAAAATTTCAAATGAGAATCGATTTTCGTAAATATACAGATTTGACCGTTATTCATACTTTGCTTAATGATGCCTAGTGCTTGAATACTTGGCCAAGTGTGATTATTTTAAAATATAAAACGTTATTAGGGGAAAATGTCTCCTCTTAACTCCACTAAAGCTAATAAATTCTCAATTTTATAATTCGATCTAAATGTTGCTCAGAGTCATGAAACCAAATTACACAGTGTATCCACATAAGTACGACACATAAAAACCTTCCATTTAGTTTTTCCATTGACATGTTAGACTTGACTCGTACCTCTTTGACCTCGCAATACTTCACAACTGCCTAGTAAATTAGAACACAAAATTGAGATCATTTTATAATTTTTCTAAAATCTCAATCACTGTTTCAGATGTTGAAGTCCCCTCTGCTCGTCGAGTCCGAGCACGCCACTGGCTGACACCCTGCCACTGCTCAAGGTTACTTCTACCGTGCGTCTACAAGTGAGACAAGACCCTTCAACCAGAGCCAAATCTCAAATATGGGAGCACGCCATTATTAAGAGACAGGGGCTTTTTTGAGCTTCAAAGCGAGTTTTCGCAAACTCTTCAATTGCCTGAAAACTTCCGTTGGAGCCACCATAAATGACCGCGCAATGAAAGTTTGCAATTTTACCATTACCATTATCGACAAAGGTGTAAAGGATAAAAAACTTTATTTGATGGCAAATTTATTTAAAAATGTTTGTCATAAATGGGAAATATTTTGATCAACCTCAAATACTTTTAAAGAAGGGTAAATTAAAGTTTTCACTGAAATCTAAACGAGCCATATTTTCAGATTGGTCTTACTCATGTCGAATATTAATCACGTTGGAAGCTCTCTCGCTCTCCTTTTCTCTCTCTCACTCTCAGGCAGAAAATTCTGTCGCAACGTTTCGTTTTCATAACTAGTTTTTTTGTTAGTTTATTGAAATAATTTGAACTCGGCTCCTTAAACTGATATTAAAAAAAATCAGCATGAAATAGGTAGCACACATTCTTGGAGTGCACTCTAGTTGCAATGAACATCAATTGATTGAAGGAAATCCATTTCAAACGTTTCTAACGCTTTCCAATGAATTAGGAGTTTGCTCCACTCAAGTGTGTTAGTTTGGTTTAACTACCGCTGACAAAATATTTCCCTAATACACTAATGAAATTCCTTTCCATTTCTTCTGATATTATTTGCTGTGAAGTTTTAGAGTGAATTCAAGGAGAAAGAAAGATTAGTGGACAAATTTTGAAGGCTTTGCACCCACCCGCGCTACATTCTACTTTGTGGTACCTAGTTTGATGTGGTTTACTCAGAGAAGTTCAAAGTCCTTTTGAACTCGTAAATATTGGGTTAATGAAACGAGGGCTGATGTTTTACGAAAATTTTATTCATGTAGTTTTGGACAGCCTTGAGCAAACGTTCATTTACCAAGCCTCTCTGCTGGTGCTGACTTCGTTCATCAATGCTACACCAACGAGAGGAGCATTTACAGAACAGAGTGGCCCAAGCCAAAAGTTCAAAGGGTACAATGCACCACAGGCTATATTACTATGAAGAAAATTTGACATTAAATTAACTTTAAAATGTAAGCGTTGACATTTAATTGACTTTAAAATGTAAACGTAGGTTTCGTAAGCTTTTCGAGTGAGTTTTTCACCGTAGTCGAGTGGTTAAGAGAAAGCGCCCTTCGCGTAAAGGTGTCGGCATTTCGAATCCCAGCAGTACCGCCCGGCGATTCTTCCGTTGGGAAAAGGGAGAACCCAGCCACAACACCCTACTCCACCCAGGTGTCGGAAATGGATACCACCACGACCGGGGCTAACCGTTATTGTGTCCTTGTTAGTTTTTAGGCATTTGAAAGACCAATGCACAAGATGATGTGTATCAGGCTTGATTGGAATAAAACATTCTTTATCCAAGTGACACACAATTTAAAAGTATATGAAATTATCGCTACATTGTGTGTTTCAGACATTTTTCTAACTCAATTTTACTGAAAATCTTAGAGTGATTGGTTCCCCAGTGTTAGGTAATTCAACAATCTCTTGAAAAATTGAACTTGTCCGAGGATTTATCGTGCGCTTACATTCGCATTCACGTACCCCCATGAAAAATAGTACAGTGAATACAGCTGTGTTTTGAGTAGTTCATGAATCACTTGAGAGTGAAAGTTCACTTGCGCTATTCGTCCACGCGGTGTTGCCGTCCGAGCAGAAGTCCCTCTATCAATTTCGAAAAGTGATGGCTGTTCTGTGCAGTCCTTGTGACAACGCATACTGCAGGACCTCAACAATTACCTTCAGAACTTCAACAATAACGTCGTCTGATGTCTGACCGTATCTAACTGTCTCCCAAACCTGGTAACTCCACCACCGTTGGCTTGTTTATTGAAGTTGTCAACGATCGTTGAGTACCATAGTCAGGTTGACGCATTCTTCAGTACGGTCAGGCAGTCAGTGTGGAGTCTGCAGCACGGAGTCAACACCCAGATCAAGACTGATGCGTAGAGCTAGAGAGGTCAAAATTTCGTCAATGTTCTGCTCACTCGCCGCGCTCTTCCAAATAGAGCATAACTCTTGGTATGCTATGGTAAGGATTCGACACTAGTTGAAATCATTGAGCACCACAGCTTTTTCCAACTTTCGGTTGTTTTAATAAAAAAATGTTTTTTAGGTACTTGTTAGTCATCTGTGAGCATTTTGTGATTTAATTAAGTTTTTATTTATAGTTGCGAGTCCAAATAGATGATTAAGGTTAAGCTAAACCTGATAGAAATAGATCTATTTCCTCGTGTTACTAAAATGGGCACTCAGCAGTTTGGAAGAAAATTAATTTTAAATGCTAATACAATCGCTACGCAATAAAAGGCGAATGATTCAAAAGGAAATGAGTTTGTAATTTTTGTCGGAAGCGATGGAAAAGCCGGATTCTATCTGTTTTGTTAAGCCAAACCGCTGATGAAACCAGCGAACTCCATGCGAGTCAATTGCACAAAGCTTCGCTGGTACGTATTATCAACTAAAGCCCATTTCAGCGGATGTTTAGCGCCAAAGTAAAGATTTATCCGCGCTGATTTCAGGCTCTGCAAATGATTTTTTTTTACCAGGTCTTTTCTCCCTACGGAGGGTAGCCGACTGCTAGCCAAAGAGAAGAGATAAACAATAAACAAACATTCAACCTTTGTCATCCTTAGTCCCTAGGAGGTGAGAGAGGCAGCACAGGCCGCACCAGAAGTGCCCGGATCAATAGCAGCTCAGCACAACCCTCTTCCACCGGCAGGCCCGACAGCCTTAGCTGGTTTACCCCGACCGCCTCATTGTGCGCAGCCCCCCCCTCCCCCTCCCCCCGGAACAAAACAGGGCAATCATATACCCCGTCACATGCGGGCAGGCTACCAGTGACCGCGTCAAAATTTACATCCTTATACACTGCTTCCACTCACTTCTGTCCACAGTCATCCCTCTCGCCACACCCACAGTCAGACCCCTCTCACACAATGCTCGTTTCACCTCATCTATCCAACTCATCCGTGGCCTTCCTCGTGCTCTAATATCACTCACCTACGACGAATAAATCTATTGTACCAGCCGCTCAACATTCAATCTTTTAACATGCCCAAATCATTCAAGCACTCTTTCATCCACCCGCCTACTCATCTTCTTGTAAACACCCTTCTGCTTCCTAACCAACTCATTTTTAATCCTATCTCTTCTTGTTACTCCAAACATGCTCCTTAAACACTTCATCTCAAACACATCCATCTTCTTCCTCTCAGCTGCTCTCAAACCTTAGGACTCTGCTCTATCCAGCAAAACTGGCCCGATTAGGCTTTCAAACAGTCCCCTTTTAACACTCAAACTCGTACTCCTGCATTCAAAAACTTTCCTCATTGCACCCAAAGTCTTGCAGCCTTCACTCATTCGATATCTCACTTCTACTTCCATACCATCATTCACAGCCACGTCCGACCCGAGGTACCTAAAATGCTCTACCTCCTCTAACACATCACCATTCATCTTCACATCCAATGTGCCAAACACTACGCCTCTTGAACATCTCATCACCTTGCTTTTATTTACATTCCCTCTCAACTTACGCCTTTCGTACACTCTACCAAACTCTGCAGCCAGTCTCTGCAGTTTTTCGTCTGAATCAGCCACAAGCGCTTTATGATCTGCAAACAACAGTTGACACACTTCCCGATTCATACCATTTGTTCCATCCACAAACAAATTGAACAACCATTGCGACATCACACATTCCTGTCTCAGACCTGTCACAACTGGAAACCAGTCAATCATCTCAATCCCTACTCTCACGCATGTTCTGCTATCAATGTAGAAACTCTTGATCGCATTCAACAGTCTCCCACCCACTCCATACAAGCCTACAACCTGCCATAATGCTTCACGGTCCACCCTGTCGTACGCCTTCTCCAAATCCATAAATGCCCAATACACGTCTTTTCCTTTCTCCAAGTATTTCTCATTCACCTGTCTCACAGCAAACATTTGATCCACACAACCTCTGCCCCTTCTAAAACCACATTGTTATTCAGCTGCTACACCATCCGTCATTACTCTCACTCTTCCTATTAAAACCCTTCCATATAGCTTCCCAGCGACACTCTGTTGACTTATATCTCTGGAATTACTGCACTCATACCTGTCACTCTTCTCCTTATACATCGGAACTACACACGCGCTACTCCAATCTACAGGCACCTTACAAATGATCTTGGGGAAAGATAGTAAAGCTCATCCGAACAACTGTTAATACCACCTCCATCATCAAAATTGTTTTCTGCAGTCGGCCCACTCATGGTTCAACGAGTCTTTCTTTCAGGATGATTGGGCAATCTGACACAACTGCCACAATTTTGAGACAATCAAACCCAGCAAAAATGCGGAATGTAGTAGATTCTTTGAAGCTGTGGGTTTGTTGCGTCTTATCTTGTATCGGGATAACTGTGTTTTTCTCTTTTATGGTTGTCAGGAATGCGACAAAGGTTCAGAAGAAATTTACCAGAAAATCTGAAGGGATTTGCTGAGTTACAACTTCAAGTGAGGACGAAATTGTCCTTGTCACTGCCTTTTTTCACACGAAAGAACTTCACCTCACTTTACCAAATTAGAGAGGAATTTCCTGAACTTGAATTTTTCTGACCCATGGCTCATTTGAAGAGGCCTTCTCGAATAGGCACATAACCTGATAATTTATTTTTGCTAGTTCAATCGTTGTGTTTGCATTTAAACCCTGTATCTGCCCTAGCAAAGGGGGAAATTTCGCTTGGCTTGCAGTGAATTGGAGTAAGAGGCTGTGATACCTAGAGGCGCCATTGCAGTGTTCACAGGACGCTGAAGAGTTGCTGAACATGAGGGAGCTCATCTGGAGGTTATCGGCTGGGCTTCTGAACGCTGGAAAATGATAAGTTTAGTGAGCCAAACCAAAATTGGGTTCATTTAAGTGAAGCCCTGCAGAGAGTACTTGTAAACTGTGTAGTTATTTGGAGGTCGCCATTACACTGATGTAACACTAACTGCTCGATGACCCACCGGTCGTCACTGGAGGGATTTCCACAACGCAGATGCCCCAACAGTGGTCACAAATTGAATTTTTGCACGCTCTTGACGCAAATCAAATGAAGGCACGATCCAACTAATCTTTTGCATACTGTAATCATAAAAATTGAACACGAAAATAGCTTAGGTTGAACGTTGAATTTCAGTTGAACTCGCAGCAGTTTGCCTGTTAATGCGACATCTTGATTTATAAGTAGGTGAAATATTTTTACCCTGCATCTCATGTGGGGTTGTTAATACTGATGAACTTTATTGTTTCAAAGGGCAGTTAATACTTTACTTAATTTGCTTCCACCATACTTGTTTGGCTTTACCGATGAAGTGCACCCACCAGCTCTTCAAAATGAGTTTGAAATTTTAGGTTCAAGTGCAAATATTTGTCTGGTAAATGCTCCTAGTGGTACATTGTTCGGTCACCGGACCCAAAGCTACGCTTTCTGGACTTCTACCTTTCGTGATCACGTTGCTTTTTTCAGTATTTATACCTTCTATGTTATTACGTCTTCGTTCTTTCTTTCTCTTTTTTCTTAACTTGCTGTATCTTCACGCAGAGTATCGTGTGTGGAAACATACCTACCATGCGCGTAGATAACCTGTTTTCTGCCGTCGACACTAAAAGATCCCTTCTCTTTGCTCTCTAGTAATCACATTTCTCGTGAATATCTAATGATCGAAACAGCTTGAGGTTGTAGTTAAGGAGTAAGATCAACGTTCATGGAAAATTCACTTTTCAATTTCTGCAGGGATGTAATTTTACATCAACCTTCAATAGCGTCAGCAAAGTTTTGGTCGCCCACGGTTCACGCAGCACCTTTAGAATTCGATGTGTGGTACAGCGAGGTTCTTTAATTAAGCAGCTCCTCAGCTCCAGTTTGACTGAAGGGGTCCTGTCACCTTTGTGGAGTTGCGGAGGTCGCTTGATGCTGCAGTGCGTGCGGCCTGACTTGGAGAACGCGAACTTCGAATCCTGTGATGTCGACGAAAACCTGGCGAGCTTTCCTACCCATATTTTTGTCATCTTTAATCTATTTCCTTATAGTCTTTCCTGTATCTCCATACTTACATTTACTTAATCGGGTTGTTGCTTTTAATGAATTCACTAATTAACTCTGATCAAAGCTCTCGTACTCTTGATTGTTGGGAACCTTAACATATACGTACATTTTACTGTGGTGTCCTAACTTCCCTATCTTTACCTATCTCCTCAATTTATCTAATAGTCAAATTTTACGAAGTGGAACTGCTACCAAAGGATAGTTATAAATCCTTATTAGGGATTATTTTTGTATGTGCGCATATATCAAAGAAAAAAATGTAAGACCTTGGATGTTGATATACATTTTAATCTCTACTTTAGACTGCTACGAGGCTCACGCCCGGCTGCGTGGAGTTCGCAGTTAGTACTCCTGTTCGTGTCGTGGCCTCTTGGCTACAGTCCAGCTCGACTTCTGCGAACAAGATGGTACTCCGGTAAACGTGGAGCAAAGTAACTTTTATTGGTGTTTTTCATTTGACCACATCACTAAACTGGAATTTTCAGCGGTCTAATAGTGAAATTTACTTATTTTCTGCAGCCTATCCAGAGCTCGGCCCATCACTGCGGGTATGACACATCTTAGCCCAGGACGTAAGTTTTTGGCTTCTGAAGTTCTGCTGTGGTCTGTAAAAATACTTAAGTTGGACCCCACTGGGACTGCAACCCGCATTTCTGCTAAAGGCGTTCCGCTTGCGACCCACGTCGACTGCTCACTATTCTGGAAACATTTTTTTGCTTAACTGTGAAACTATTTCTTTAGCCGTAACGGTAAATTGTACAAGCTTTTTTAAATTAATTTATTTTTGATCGACTTATCATCAACTGAGAAGTTCGATTTTCATACTCACCATTCGACTAAAAGAATTTTCAAACTTTTGGCTCCGTCTTTCTCCAGGAATAAATTGAAACGTAATCATTTAACGCGTAGTTAAATTTGTAACATTGTTTAATTCCGTAAGTCTAGAATAAATAGGAGCTCATTCGATTATGGCGTTAAGCTTAACTTTTGATACAACGGTTTAAGGCTGAAAAATGAACGAGTTTAATTCCTTGATCCCCATATGACCGTACGTAATTCGGATGAACAGTTGAGTCGCAATAGTAGCTCAAAATTAAACAAATATTGTGCTGCCATCGTCATGGTAGAAAAGCGTTTCTTTTTCCGAACATTTGAGTACCTAATAATCAATAAATAAGTGAGAAAACTGGACTCGGAGGAATACGATGTTGAAGTTCGGGCCCACATTTAAGCGGACCCAAGAAAAACTTCAGTGTTTTAATTTGAACTTTTTTAGCCTCTCGCTAAATGCTTGCAACGTGTTTTGTTATTTTGAATTTTGTTACTTTGTTCAGTTTTTCATCGAATTGAGTTAAATACGTTGAAAAATACGTTGAAATAAATGGTAGTGTCTAAAATGCACAATTTGTGTTATGGAGGACGTGACAGATAATGCACCATTTAGAGTAGAAGTTGATGTGCTTTCTGACGCCACAGAGCCGCGAAGAAAATCGCATTCAAGCTCGAAGCTTGCAACACAAAATCAGAATGATTAAACTTGAAAGAATCAAATTTTGAATTTCGTTTGCGGGTTTAAACCGATTTTGTTGCAGAACTATCTAAATCAGATGTAAAGAGAACTATAGCAAGTCACTTCTAATGATTCGGAGACTTCACCTCTTCTAATGCGGTGCCTTCTTCATTTTAACTCCTGAAGATAAGTTTCTTCTAAAAACTAACTCACTGTTAAGCTTTCAATATTTGTTAATTATGGACTCGCTTTAAAGGGTCAACAAGATTTGAGAGAGAAATTAGATCTTAGACGTGATGTATGTATTTTTTTCAAGTTTCTGTATTCCTGATGCTTTTAACTTTTCCCGTACACAAGGTGAAGCATAGCAAATTGAGCAGTTTTTACACGTTAGTCTTGAAGAAAGGGGTTATATGGGAATAAATGTTATTTTACTCAAGATTAGCAGTACATCCCAATAATAATCAAGTCCTGATACTCAAGTCAATGGAGACCGTTTGAAGCAATGCACCGTCGAAGTAGGTCTCTGAAGTTTCGTAGAGTGTGTTCGCATTGAGGCTTAAAGCATTAATTTCTATAATTACCCGCCTCCTTTGCGTGTGACGGGGCGTAAAAGAGACATCTAAACAGTTATCTTTTTATAAGTGATCTCGAAGAAATAAATCACTTAAGCTGATATCAGGTGACCGTGCAAGGCACCCTGAATCACCATTCAAATAGAGCAGATATCACGGAAATTTTTTTCTTAAAATATTGAGGGAATTTCGGGCTGTGTGAGTTGTAACTCCTTTTTGATGGAACCACATGAATTCCAAATCGTTACCTTCAGTAATATTTACTTTTCTATGCATCAGAAAATCGAGCGATATTGAAAGATACCTTCTGGAAATTTGCCGCCATTCTTACATCTTCAAAGAATTACGGGCCCATATTGGGACGTCACACCATACGGTTATGACATTATTTTCAGTGCTGAGGGACTATAAATGAAACGTATATCCAATACCTTAAATTAACCTCGAACATAATAACCTTTCTTTTCGATATGCCCTTATTACTTCGTAATGACTTCTAATAACTGTTCAATGGATTCTCCCTCAACTCAATATCATCTATTGTCAATTAAAGTGTCAAGATCTCTGGCTCGCCGCCATGTATTTACGAATCTTACGCAGTGCTTGTCTCTGTACCGTATGTGCCAGACGACTAACGTCTGAACTGCTCCTAGAGTGATGTTAAAGTTTTATTTTAGCTCTGCAGCTTAGTGAGTTCGGCCAGCGCCTGTTGAGTTTCAGGCCGAGTAGACGCGCGTCAGTAGGCGGTCGCTCACATCATCTTGAAGAATGGAGTGGTGGGAAGTTCGCTTTGAAACGCTTCCAATATCTTGATTAGTAAAATATAATTATTAATTGTTAAAAATGTAAAATGCATGCCGAATTTGCCGAATGGTGTCAGAGATTAATAATAATTAATGTTGCCGTTATGTAATTCAGATTATTATTTTTATAATTGCATTTCAATATGCGTACTTATATTCATAGTAGGTGAAAAAAATTCCTTGGAGTAGAAATCAGAGAATAGTTATCTTTTGAACCGATTCCAATATTTGAAATTATTCTTTTAATTAAGAAGCGATTACGTCGATAAGTTCTTTCCTCCCATTCTTCAGTAATTCTTTCAGTTTACTTCAGGGCATTGAAGGCCTTCATTAAAGTTAACTTTTCTGGTTTGGAAGTTAATCTTTATAATGATACTTTTTCTTTGGAGTTTGCGCTGATTTACTACATTTTAATGTTAAATTCAACCAAAGCATTTCTAATCGTAAATGTTAGTAACCATCCTGCAACTCAGATTTTGTAACGGACGGTATTCGAAAGAAAAATTCTCGCACAACATTTTTTTTATGTACTGTAGTAGTAAAAAATTCAACTGAGACAAAGAAATATTCTCTCATTTTTTTCACATCAATTTCATGCTGCACAAATTCTATTTCTTATTTTCTTCATTTTCGAAATGACAATATTGTCCTGCAACGACCTTCTTTTAGGAATACGACTGATAATATTCATAGTCATGATTTTACTGGGTACATATGATATTTTTTCGCTTGCCCAGCGAGCTGGATGCTAAAGTAATGTTCAGGGAAATGTCACATTTTCTGGGATATTTGGAACGTATCCAAATTAACATAAAGACTTAAGCAGAATCGGTGAAATTATTAGAATGTACAGACGTTCTTTTCAGACGGAAGTGTAATTGAGAACCAAAAAAGGTTGGTAACAGGTTGCTATACGACTCGAGTTGAGCTAATATTTCGCTTAGATATTTTATTAATTTAGCCTACAATAGAATGACCAAAGCTTTCTATTTTAATGGAATTTATACTCTACAAATATAGAAATGACCAGATATTCGGTTTGTGGTATATCTCTCGTGATTTCTAGATTCATGCATGACTAAAACCAAATTTTGTTTTTGTAAGAGAATAAAAGGGCTTGTGACGTAAATTCAAAATAAAAATGCGAGTAATTTTGTACATAAATTTCATCCTTTAAAACAATGAGCAGCTAATATCTCAAAAAGTCGATTTGAAAAAAAAAACATTGTATAAAAGTGTTAATTTGGTCATTTTCTACTTGATACGCAATTTTGCCCCTCTTGTCCTGAAACACCCTGTATATAACATTACAATTGTTATTTCATTTTACTGGTATTTTTTTATTTTCATATCAAGAATTTATGACGAAAAGACTTTTTTGAATAAAAACATAATATCAGTCAACAAAAAAGTACAGAAAAAGTTGAGAAGCTGAACTTGAACTAGTTTTTAGAATGAGCGCCTCTGCTTGTTGCTCTCCATTTACTTGAAGTTGACCATCATTGCTTAACGATCAAGCGCAGAAGTAAAATAATGCCTCATACAGCACACATGATCACTGACGCGTGTTCATGACTTGCCTATAACATTTGGCGGTACTCCTTGTACGTGATTAAATTAAAGAATCCAGCAATACAAAGTTTATTTCATTATTAGAATTGCAAAATGCCGCACAGATCAAGCTGTTTTACACTTGCGATACACTGTGATCAAAAGTTCATTGAAAACGAGTTTCTCATTTGAAAATATTCTCTTTGAAAAATTAGGTTAGTTTTAATGCCACTGAGGCAATTATCTTCGTAAAACAGCATTCCCCGTAATATTATTTGCACATTATCATTCAATAATATGTTTCCCGCACTTTATGATTATGAACTGCATATAATCCTTTGCATAGGTATTTTAAAAAAACAAATTTTAGAGTGATCATCGCTGATTACTGGATCACATTTGTCCGTCATGAAATTGTCAGCAATATTGAGGTTTACTGGTTAAAACAGTAAACTGAAAAAATGCCGAATTTGTCGAGAGAAAGTGTGAGCATGATTATCAATATTTTCAGGTATAATAGTGAATATTTTTTCACCTTAATATAACTCCTCTATATACTCTGCAAACCTCGAACTTTTGTTGCACTGCCAGGCATGACTACAGCTATAGGTCTACATGTTCACAAGTTAGCATCAGGGTGGCTGGATGGGCGGAGTGTAGCTAATTTGGAGCTTTGCATGACCATTTTTGCACTGTCGCAACTATTCAGCTCGTAATTGTAACGAAAGCACTAGGAAATATTTAATTCGCATTCTTGAATCCGAAACTTTCATTGTGAACGATTTCAGTTGGGTGAATATAGATTCAGTAGATATAATAGCAACGATATGGCATTGAATTGATTTTCTTAGCGTTATGTGAACGAAGAAAATGTATTTCTTTCTATGAGTAAAGATCGTAGCATGATAATATTATTGAAGAGATGCACACTAGGGCTCCAAGTCTAGCTTTAATCCCAGGTCATTTCGAGCATTTTTGACTTTAGATCATGCATGGGAATTAATTCAATTACCTCTGGACTAACTATAAGACAAATGATATGATCTGAATGTGCTGATGTGGCACACATGTCTTTGACTAATAAATCCGTAACTACATCTCTGCGTTTCCTCCTCAAAAGTTCCATGAATTTAGCAAGAAAAAACTTACTTTTTACCTTTCGACTAACTATTCACGCGACCATCCCTTTACTAGAACCAATGTACAACACTACGTTAATGGGACTCTAAAATCCGTCAGGTCTGAAACCTCTGATGAAGGCATCACCTCTCACATCCCCTCCTAAAGGTCCAAGTTCTCCTCCGAACCCAGCAAGGATGTGACTCAGAGGAGACAGCGCCTCGTCAACGGGATACTCCGACTGTCCGGCGACTCGGATGGTGTCGCTCGAAATGTACATCGGAGCGTACTCGCCTGTTACTATATAAGGTGGATCTTCGTAATCCCCCACAAGAGGCAATGATTCTGCTGGTGGTTCCTCTGTTGAAAGATTAGAGGCAGTGGTTGATGATGACGAGGGTGTGGTCGTGATTGCAAGGGTTGGTGCAGTTGTTTGTGTTGTTGTTATAGTGGAAGTAGTTGTGTCACCAACTGGAGAATCCGGTGAGGATGTTGTTGAAAGGGGATCAGAAGATGAAGAGCTACCATTAGAAAAAGACACTGACGTTGACACTGAAACTGAAGTTGAAAATCGTGGTTCTAGCTCATCATTCTGTTTTGAAGCGATATCTGATTCTAAGGGTTCTAGGATATAATCTATACTTTCTGAAGGAAAATCATCTCTGAAAAGAGGTGAGGAGCTATTGTAGAAAGTTCTGTCGAGTTCATCAGCTGTCAGTTCGTCTTGCTGGTGCACAATATCCACTGGTGGTCGAATTCTCTTGGACGCTGATAGGAGCGTGAGCTGTCTGTTGATGTCAAGAGCCGGAGGTAAGGTTCCTTGCGAACGGAACTCTGAGGCGTCAACGTATTTGGGTCTAGAGAGCGCTTCGAGGATGTGTTGAGTAGGGCTTGGCCTGGGGTTTGGGCGCAGTGGCGCTTCGAGCTCGGGCATCGTTTCTGCGAAGATGTCGTTCTCGGAAGGGTCTGCGCGTTCGAGCAGCTCAAGCACCGTGTTCAAGTTTCGAGAGCTGTCATCGCTGTTCACTACACGTCCTGACGTCAGGCCCAACACTGCCGCAGTTGATGCAAGCTGAAAAATATTTGAACATTAGTACAACGTACTTGGACAGTAGTTAATGCCATACTTAGTTTAGAACAAACAAATCAAAAAATGAGATGAGCTCAGTATGCCTTTTTGTTGATGGTCGAATTAGCTGCATGCCTTGCATTGGTCTAACTGCTAATAATGAATAAAAAACCGCTCGTTCGGCTGCAATAATATATATCACACCCAGTGGCTTTAAAGATATTATATCATCTATGTTAACAAAATAAGCCTTCATTTACAGCCGTTTAAATAAGCCGTTCTGTTTTAACTCAAAATAGTTAATTTTGGGGATCAAATACTTACTGCCCTTATGACATGCAAAGTAGCAGTATGAAATTGATCTTTCAAAATTACTCCAAAATGTTTCTTTCACTCGCATTTAAAATTTTCGGCAGCAAAGGAAATAATCATTTTTATTTGCATTGAAACATTTTTGAATACATTAATGCGCGCTGCTTTACGTACTATTATTACTATGCTAACCAAATACGTACTATACGTATTAGTACCACAGGTTACTTCAAATCTGATTTCAATCATATCTCCTGTTGTGATCGCAACTTGCGTAGAAGTGATATTATACCGACCGTGTGTAAACTTGCTAATTTTTTATGCTATTTTCTTATGTTTCCCATGACTAAATTATTCTGTTTTTAAGCATAAAGTGGAAACTGCATTCATCGCATTTGCACTGCAAGCAGTAAAATCGTGTGATTGGTTTAATTACTAACTGTTCCTTGTCCTTTTATTGCTACGAATAAGTCATTGCTCATGGCTTGGCAGTGAAATGATCTCCACGGCAATTGGTCAACGTAAGATATTTCCTATTTTCTCAGGAATAAAATCTCCTGAACGGCTTGCATTCAAGATTGGCCCGAGTTTTTGTCTTAATTCCCTTAGTAAGTTCAGAAAGCACAAATGTACATGGTAGTTTGTTCTTGAAAAATCAAGAAAAGCAACAATAGGAAAAACGGCGAATGAAATTTTGCAGAAGTGTAAAAGTTCAACACCTAGATAGAAATTCAAGACAGTAATCCTTCGCCCCTAGTTTTGAATTCAAGCATGAAATTTCTATATAATTAAAGAGTGACTCAATAATTTTATGGAACTAAATAAAATCGAATTGCAGGTTATATAAATTTAAGAGACATGCCGCAGCGAAGTGTTCCAATGTTAAGGACAAAAAAAAAATTAACTGTCTTAAATAGAAATAATGTTTATACAGATGAATATTCAATTACAACGCACCGTCAAGTTTTCTTTGCCATAATTCTTATTAGAAATTACATAATTTACTGGTTTAATGAAACGAAGTGCAATTTTATCTAATGTTCTTGAACGTAATGAAAATAATCACAGGGCGTTGAGTATTTTTTTAAATCTTTGATGATTGAAATGCAAATTAATGTTGCTGAACATGAACAATGAACAAATCTTATAAACATTAAGTGTACATATTTTTGGATTTTTTTCACGTTGGATTTGATGATGTATATGATTTACATCAGTACGCACAATAACTGGTAGCTAAATAAATTGTCTATGACTACGGAAAACACACAAACAGTTGATATTTCCCATATATTCATGTATACTCATAATGTCTAATAATGTAATGTAATGTCACGCGGGCAAGCTCTTAGTACAGCGTCAAAAATAAAATTACCTTCTTATGCACTGCCCCCACTCACTTCTGTCCGCAGTCATCCCTCTCGCCACATCCACAGTCAGACCCCTTTCATACAGAGCACGCTTCACCCCATCCATCCAACACATCCGTGGTCTACCTCGCACTCTAATACCACTCACTTCCGACATATAAATCTTTTTCACCAGCCGCTCAACATTCATTCTTTCAACATGCCCAAACCGTCCAAGCACTCTTTCATCCACTCGCCTGCTCAGCTTTTTGATAACCCCGTCTGCCCCCTAACCAACTCATTCCTCATCCTATCTCTTTTTGTCACTCCATACATGCTCCTCAAACACTTCATCTCAAACACATCCATCTTCCTCCTCTCAGCTACTCTCAAACCCCAGAACTCTGCTCCATACAACAAAACAGGCACAATCAAACTTTCATACAGTCCCCTCTTAGCATTCATACTCAAACTCCTGCATTCAAAAACTTTCCTCGTTGCACCCAATGTCTTACAGCCTTCACTCACTCGATGTCTCACTTCTACTTCCATACTATCCTTAACAGCCACATCCGACCCGAGGTACCTAAAATGCTCTACCTCTTCTAACAATTCACCATTCATCCTCACATCCAAAGTTCCAAACACTCCACCTCTTGAACATCTCATCACCTTACTTTTATTCACAGTTATCCTCAGTTTACGCCTTTCGCACACTCTCCCAAACTCTGCAACCAGTCTCCTCAGTTTTTCCTCTGAATCAGCCACAAGCGCTGTATCATCTGCAAACAACAGCTGACACATTTCGGAATACACACCATTTCGTCCCACCAACTGCGCACCTTTTCCCAACACTCTGGCAAAATTTTAAAACAATTCATCGAAAATATTAGGTATCAAGTCAATTAACAATAAAGTTTTATACATGAGTGCAGAAGTAGCAGAGTAAGACGCTCATGAGTATGAGAATATTTTCGAGCGCTTCAAAATCGAACAAATGCTTGACGCAAGCAAGGCACGGCTTCGAGCCACCTACATAGCTGTGAAAAAGAGGACAAGATTGCATCACTAGACTGCGGAAGCTGCGACGGCCACCAGCGCCTATGTAGAGTGACCCGCTCGCTGCTGCTCAGATGCGCCCGGATGTTCAAACAATTTACGTCATCATAGCGCTGCAGCTGGTAGCGTAAGATCTAAGACGACTTTAAATTTAAACTTCTAGTTGTACTGCTAACATGACATAAATTGTTTGAAAATCTGGACCGGGTGAACTGCCATTTTAAAAACGTGGAACAACAGCAACCTGTCTGAAACTCGCCAGTCACAATTCGACCGCTGCCACATTGTCCTATTGGAAGCTGGACGTGAGTAAACCTTAGTAGTTGGTGTCACCTGGCCATCAAAAACAGCATTTTGTGTCACTAAAAAAATTTAATTACCGGAAAAATAAACATCGGCGCTAAGCAGAAAAAACTACAGATCTCGGAGTAGCATTGAAGGACAGTAATAACTGCAGAACACAAAGAGTAGCAGCAGCGGACAATAATAACTGCAGACCACAAAGAGTAGCAGCAGCGGACGCTAACAATTGCCGAGCACAAAAAGTAGCAGCACTGGACAGCAGCAGCCGCCGCCAAGGCCGCTCAGCGCTCAAGACCGGCCACGCCTCCCACTGGAAGATCCTCGAGCACTGGCGCTCGCGAGGAGAAATATCACACAGTTACGTTTTTTGCTCACAGCTCACAGTTAAATATGGCACAATGAAGAACCATATTGAAAATCGTCGTTGTACAATAGCTGTTCGGCACAGTGATGATATGCAGTAATATAGGTCTTTAGTCGCTTATACAGCAGTTTTCTTGCAACGTTGCTAGACGCGTCGGTAGTTTCTCTCTCAGTTAAATACTGCTGCAGTCGGCAGTTGTGCAGTAGTTCCCATTGTTGACTTGTGTCTTTTGGCAGTACGTACGAGTGTTGTGCGCCCATAGTTTTCACCTACCAAATACAAAGCGTAGGCAATCGATCTTTGCTGTAACCAGACCATTGCTACCAGAACTATTGATGACCATAAGGTCTTAATCGACCTTAAAGTATCGTACTACGCCGAATTGCCGTAAACCATAGAAAACATTGCGCCGAAGTGTAATGGGAATTAAAATTGAATATAAGGAGAGTAGGAGTGAATTAAATTACGAACGATTTCTTAGTTGAGAGGTAATCGTAGATGTTGAAGTTAATTATTGTAAAAAACTGACAGAACAGTCCAGCTCACAGGATCGCTTAGAATTACAAAATTGTGTAAATTGTGTTATTATTATAAGTAAGCTATTACTCTTGTCAACCAATATGATTCGCAGCAATGAGTCCCTGGGAACAAAAGTCAGGGGCCAAAAGCAGAGGCGAGACTCACGTAACCATACTACTTCAAGTGCTGTAATGAATTCGTTCTATCGGTCCTCAACATTTCAACTGATTAGATTTGTTGTTCAGAAATGCAGCTGCACTTGGTTTCAATAAAGGGATTATATTGCTAACGTCAACAGCCAGCATAAAACCCGGATTTTATGGCAGGCAAGAGAAAATAACTTGTAATAATATTTTTTACCATAACGATAATAATGAAAAATCGTTATTAAGACAAAGAATTATTAATTCATTCTTTCTCATCGGTCATGTTGTTTATATTTTACTATGTGATTGGATATTTTTCGAAATAAGAATTTTTCACTTTCAACCACAGCATGGTAGTTACACAATATTCTTTTCCACGTTTTAAACACTAAAAATATTCATTGCCTACTCCTAAAGAAACATCAACTTTCCAACGTAGCAACTAGGAGCTGCTTGGGTAACACTGATTTTGAAAAGGAAGTGGCGGGTGTTAAACGTAATCGAGTTTTTAGACAGAACAAATATTGTTAAGTTGAGAGGCCACAGACTCTGAGATTGATTTAACATGCTCATGATTAATCGGTTCAGTTTTAAATTTTTACTAGCGTTATAGTCGAATTCATTCACTTTTTCTATAATTTTAGTCGTAAGTGGAGGACAGTTCAGGCTCATGATTCATGTTTTTCTATTTTGCAGCAATGAAGTTTGCAAAGTTATTTATGAACTAATTACGCATTGACATAAAGCATCACATTTTTTACCGCAGGTATAACTGAATTTGTTTGAAGGTTTGATATCTATGTTCTTTTCATTGAAATTCTTTTTATTTTTAAATTATTATATATTAAGCTACTGTTGCTTGTTTGTTGGTCATTCTTTGACTCTTCAATATTTGAAAAGTTCTTGAATGATATTGTACGATGGAACACACTTTTTTTCGTTTAGCTGCAGTAGAACATATGCGTGTCACATTCCTCTACTCGTAAAACAAGTGGTCGTGATTTTGCCCAGTGACTTTTCAATTTATCGTATTCTCTGCTAAGGTTATTGACGAATTGTTGAGCGGGCGAATTGTTGACGAAGACGAATTATGCACACGAGTATGTAAAACATACAGCAAGCAAGTATCTCTTGATAGTAGCACCATTAATAGACGTTGTAGCTGTTCCTGCGTTCATAAAATGAAGGGATATTTAATACGATAAATGTAATAAATATACTAGTTGGAACAGCTACCCCACTGTTATATTCATACTCCACTATTCGTCATTAGGTTCCGTGTTCAAGGAATTCATTTATCTTCAGTCTTAGAATTACTTCACTTCTGAATCAGGCTTGTACGCTGCGTACGGGTCTGCAACGTGCCGGAACGTCCTTGAACAGTACAGGCTTACTCACGCAGTTCTGTCCTCGAGCTCTTGGAACACACCAGCTCGTTTATTTAGCGAAGTAGAAGCATAGTTCTTTGGTCTTGTGTCCGTGTTACAGCGTGCCTGTCGCTGGGCACTTCTGGCGGTAGCATATTAACAGGAGAGGTTATGAACTTAATGCCTAAATGAACCATTACAAAATTGCAAAAGTAATTGGAAGCTCATTGTCCTCCAATGCAATTTGAGGAAAACGAGATAAATTATAATACGGTTTAATTTTAATAAGCTGATGCTGCACTGGTGGTTTAACTTGAAAATTAAGTACTATCAAGGTCAATTGTAAGAAATGTCACAACGATTGAATGATGAACATATCCTAACAGTGTTCAACGCAATCATCAGAGCGGTTTTACTAGGGCAAAATTCGGGAATTCCATTTGTATACAAGTCATGCGTCCATCAAGGTATTTGTCCTTGAGTAATTATTGTTCTGTGCTCAGGCTCTGATTCATTCTTGGTCAAGTGATAGGTGCTGGGCTCACACTTCTGAGTTCAATGATTTGCATGGAACTTTCCAAGCCTCATTTGTGTTCAAAATTTATACCATGTATTATTTAATTATACCATTGGTGCTTATTTAAAAACTTGTGTGCACCGCCTGCCAAAAATGACGGGATTCAATACCTTTCTTGAACAAACTTTCCACACGTGGATGACTAACAAATATATCCATCCTAACAGTACCCGTAATAAAAAACATTACTGTACTTGCGCAGCGGTGAAGCTCGTCCGATCATTATGGCTATCTTTATGAGCGTGACAGAGAAATGGAAGAAGCTTACTCCAAACAAATAATCCAAGGGTATTGTTAGGTAGTAGCAGAACCCGTGGAAATTCTTTGGACAATGTCATCGGTGGACCTGTGAAAAAATTCTGTCAATATTACCTAACCTATGCTAATTTATCCTATCCTCATCTGACCGAACCTCTCCTAAACGAACCTAACCTGATAAAATGCCAAACATCTCAATGCATGTGAGGCCATCCTTCAAGGTTACACTGAGGAATTCGGTATCCATGATACCGCACACTCAGGCATCTTATGTTTCTTAAGAAGCGGACACCAAACAGATATATAAATATATATGTAAATAAACCCACGACGGGTATTATTTGGTTAGAAGATGAGAAGTGATTATCACATACGGTAAGTATCACATACGGTTTGAGCTACGGTAATACTTTGTTGCGCAGATGTAAAACAAAAATGCGAGTTGCATCTCATCTTAAATAGAGATTTGTTTACATACGTTCTCTGTATTTTATCCCTGTAAGTCGTTTGAAAATGTTAAATGCTATGGAAAAACTAAAAATAACGATGTAACAAAAACTTGTGTCAGAGGTATTCAAGCTCCTTGAAACTGTGATCAATATCATTCTTCTTGCTACTGCAGTCGAAAAATATCATTTTCTCAATCTAGTTCATATAGTGGGGAAGGGAGCTAGGTATCTCAATGAAGTTGCTTTAAAAGCACTTGGAAATTACGAGCTAAAGATTACACACGTGAGAACGAACGAAATTCTTCAAGATTTCTCAACAGAACATACATTGCACTGAATAATAAAGCATGTGTGTACTGAGTGTGGCCTCGATAAGATATTGTGGAAAATTAAAAAATGTACATGAAGTGAAACGGAAGCTGATTAGAGAATTGAAAAAAAAAACGCTGTGAGAACTTTACTCCATGTCACACGCATGGGAGAGTGTAAAATGATCTTTGTTTTCAGGTTCGACGCTTCTCACAAGTCATGACAATTACATTTAGAGGGAAGCGACCTCTTGCACCGACATTCTGTCAAAAATACAGACCTCGATAATTTTCCGATCAGATGTCGACAGACACCACCGAAAAATTCTAACAAGTTGTAACTAAGCGAGCACACGTTTCAATTTTTAATTTCCTCTACTTAATGGTTGGAAAAATATCGATGAATTTTTATAATTTAGATTTAGAGAAGCGCCGTGTATAGAAACAAAAGTTTCAATACCTTTTTTATGGCGAGTGTACCCGTTAACAAGAGACGCAGAACGTCCGTCCTATTCTCTTATATATATACACAATCATTCTGTCATAGTTTAATTTTCAATGAGGCAAGAATTTTTTGCAAAGTGCAAAAATAAGGATTGTTCGCATTTTCTTGAACAGTTGAAAATTTGTGCGTGCCAGCAAAATGAGTGTAACGGCGGCTTGAAAACTAAATCGAGCTCTTTTGTTAACAAAATTTATCTTCATTTTATGAATAACAAATCACTAAATTAACAAAAGTTTAAATGTTGACCAAAATTTGATTTGCAAAGCATGTAAACAACCTTTGTTGGAAGCAAAGCGTAAAATTCATTGAATGGGAAACTGTAACCGTACTTTTTATGTGTTAGATTGAATTGCGTTCATGCAATGCATGTGAAAAATTTAACATGCAAGAAAGATGCTCAAGCCATCAAGAGTCCTGAGTGTTTTCGTTAGCTTAACAAACATTTCCGTAAGTGAACATGTAGAAAATTCACTTATTCAGCTGTCAATTTGAAAAAAAAACAGCACAGAGTGCTGAAGAAGTTGCCACTTGATGTTCATAGACAACGATATCACCTTGGGAGCATGCCAGTCTAGGGCTGCTGAGCGTTGTGATGCAATGCCACACACGAGCTGCCTTGATGCATGGTCAACGCAGGTACGCGCGTCCCTTATTGCGCAGGCGTATTTATATAAGTCCTGATCCCCCGCTGCCGTCAACGCCAACGGCTAGGAGCTGGGAACGATCTTCCAATCTCAGTGGCCAAACGTTTTCTGGACAATCAAATGTTTTTGTACTTTAACGTACTTGTATCAGGTAATTTTTCAAGTTTTTCGCTTCGATTTTTACGTCCTAATCAGAGCGAACAGGCGAGACAAGCTCGACGCAAATCAATTCCGAACTTGAACAAACTTAATTTTTGATGGTTTGAAATGATCAAAGATCTGTCCTGCCGCTGCGTGAAATTTCCCACCACACCGTGCAGCGCGTGACGGTCAAGGCAACTGAACTCACGCTACGACAATGTCTCAGCTTTCGAGAGCATTTTTCAACTGCAAGGCTGTTTCCGTTCAGAGAACATGAGTTCGCAGAAAATTTTCAGAATCAAATTTGATATCTTTTTCGCAGGGCAGTGAGAAAAAGGAGAAGTTAAGATTCTTACATACTTGGTATCACATACTTGGCTCTTATGTATAGCTACAATATTCTTGATTTTAAGTTCGATAACATTTCATTATATTATCTTAAAATTCCAGTTTCACTGTTACTGGGGCACTTTACATACTTTTCCTGATCTACACAAAATAAAACAAGACTAGTAGCGTTAGTTTTATTCAACACATAAAGAATTAGCCTTAGGTTCAAAATTTAAGATTCCGTATCAAACACTTTTTCAAATAGCTCGCTGTAAACTATTTCTTGCGCAGCTGTGTGGGCGCCTGTGTCTTGAATTTGGAAAGTGGCTCCCTAATGAAGATCGTCCGCCAGACCAACCCTATTGTTCTCTGGATACGACCAGACTCCGTACGTTTCTACTTGGCCGGGAAAACCCCGCTGCTGCGTGTGGTGGTAGGTCGGTGGAGACGTACTCCCGCGTCAGCTTCAAATGAGGACGCCGACCTCAACACCCGAAACGATCAGGAAATTTCCCGGAAACACAAAAGCAAACGGGCGAAAACCAGTTTACGCGAGACCATCCAGAAATTTGAGAACATCAAATGTGCTTTCGGTCAGATTTTGAGGGAGTTGCGTAGATTGAGGATTTAGAAATTTGCTGCGGTAGGAGCGGTATGGCAGCTTACACTAGTAGAGTTGATATGTCAATATTATGTGCTGAGGAGATTTTAAGCACTCACGGAATATAATATTGCAATGTGACATAATATAATAATACAATATATCATACAACACAATAGAGTTATTCACACAACATACAGTCCAATTACGACTTTATGCATTTCATGTTCATCAGTATTTTCAGAGCCGTTCAAAGATCTGAGTAGTAAATATGATGCGTTAAAATTTGTTTCAAATGTGGAACAGGCAGTTTAAGCGTGTTTTTCTTTTCACCCAATGGAATAACTGTTCTTCTATTGCAAAGAACATAGATGCGTGTGTTTGTGTACGTCGTGTTGACATTCTCTGAAAGCGAACTATAAACGTCGAAATTAAATAGGCAGTTTTTCATCGCAAAAAATGTTTCAATCTTTTTCATTTTTATCAATGATTTGTTTTTTCAGCGCGCGCCTCAGTTAAAGCATTCCAAGTCGAGGTGCAACTTGGAAAAACCACTTCCGAAATAGTAGAAGAAATTATCTAAAAATGAGACAATGCTTGAATTTAAGAGACGTTTTCATTCAAGTTATTTAAAATCAAATTCAATGGTAAAATTTTCATGAAAGAGAAGACAGAAAAGTAAAACAAAGTTTGAGGCATCTGACGAGTAAATAAGGGGATTTCAACTGCTTGGATCCCTGAGTCATTCTGGCAGAACGATTTATAAGAACCGGTTTTTGCCGGACAATTCTTCTTCACCTTAGAGTACAAAGTTGTTCACATAAAACGGTTACCAGTATTTTGAGTGTCAGAAAAATTTACTGGCTAACTTACTCATTTTGTTACCTATTTTTATTCAGCTGATACGTGATGCTTCAATACTCGTATTTTCATTTAGACTCATTGGAAGACCATTTATCTTACGCTTCCTTGTCAAATTTTTTGGGATTGTCAAACAATTCAGAAAAACAATCCAAAATAAGTGTCCCTCAACGGGCTGAAACTAACCAGCTGTAAATTGAGATAATTTTGAAATGATGAATGGGGGTCAGAAGTTTTACAATGAAAGCTTTCCTTGTTTCATGGTAAAATATTTGAATGATAGTAAAATGCATTATCGTTTTGAATGTCCACTTGAAAACAAAACATTAATTAGACCTACCAGGAGGTAGGAAATATGATATCTGTATGTTCACATAAATCTGTAAAAGTATTCGATTAATTTTTATTATGGCCTCCCATCAAACAGGGCAATCAGTTATTTTCTAGCATTACCCCGCAAGAGACGCGATTTCCAAAACGTTCCTTCTGAGAAGGTAAGGAATCCAACACCCTTAAATGATGATAAATGAGTGATGGTGTGCATGTGTAGCGTATTTATAGAATATAAGTCTAGCGTGAGAAAGGGAAGGAACCTACTCGAGGTTGTTGTGCAAATTGCCCCTATTCATTGTTTTTAAAAACAAAAAATCGTTGTTGCTTCGTATGCGCCTTAAATGTGATTATGCTCGACCACACCTCAATAATAAACGTTAATTATAGCGTAGCCTCTTGAATCAAGGACTTGGTAAGTGAAGCAATTACTTGCATTAATTACCCATGACCAAATTTCAGCTTCATTAGCAAATGGGTGCCGTTCTCTTCATCTTAAAATATCCTGATTTGCAGCGATCACGCTCTAAACGTTCAACATAGCAATTCAGCTTTCAACTTAATTCAAGAGCAAAGTAATAAAAAATTCAAAAATTATAGTTCTTTGAGAATGAGCTTACACATTGACTCAAAATATAGTATGAAAAAGAAATTCTAGTTTACTAGACATGAATTTTTCTAACAAAATGTTTCGTCAACGCTTTTTTCACGTTAAAACTGATGGGCAATTTATTTTATTTTGCAACACTTTTAACGAAGATATTCCTTATCATAATTTATAACAATGGATATTCTGTATTTTCTTTCATCGCTGAACGTTTCATCTTCATCATAAGAACGCCCGTCTAAATTACATAATACGCTGGTCAACAAGTCAAAAAATATAAAGTGACACAACTTTTTTTGCCAAAGACCGTTCAAGTCAAACAAAGCATATCGGAAGCGACGAAAATGATTTTGCTTGATCGCGCGTAAAGAATACAGTCTTATTTCAACCCACACCATCAGCCATAAAAATTTACTATAGCTTTTGAATGCCTTGTGGTATGAAATGATTAAAATGTTAACTGTTCTGAATTAAAACAAACATTATCAATAGAATAAACGTATTTACTAAATTCTATAGATTAGAGTTGATAATGCTCCATACATTTGTGCAAAGTTCTAACGCAGATTTTGTCATTGCTTCAAACATAGGTAGAAGCAATTGATTGCGTAGTTGCCAAATTACGTCTTATAATTAAACTCAGTTAATCAGGCAACATTAACGTTGGCGTTAATCAATAAGTAATTTAAGTTAGAAGTGTTCAAATTTCTTGAATCCGCGTTTACACCATGAGTCTGTGAAGAGTTTTCAGTGACCTTTAATTTTCGCTTTGATATTAATAGCATCGAGAACATAATTCTCCTTTGAGCAATACACAATTTCAAACTTCTCCCAATTTTAGATTGATTCTTACTTTTCGAGTTTTTTCAGGCAAAGCAATCGCTCTACAAATTAAATGATCACATGTGAGTAAACTAAAACTTACCTAAGCATCAGCTAGACGAACAAATGCAGTAACATGAGAACGCTCTTTCATACCGGTAATCAATCATTTTTTTACATATTTTTATTGATCATAATTTTTCTATGCCAGCGTAAACATCAACCGTTACATTTGAAATACAGTTTTCAAAGGTGTTGGCCATTCCATAATGACTTCTCAAAAGCGACTCACGTAGTATTGTGTGCAAAAAAAATTGAAGAAAAATATTAGAAATTCCAATTTTAGAAATGCGCTCAGATTAAGCTGGTCTTGAACTTTGAAATTTCACAGCCCCATTTGCCGAAATATCTTCCGCGAAGCTCCAAGTTCCGCGAAGGCCCGAAGGTTAATTATCGCTAATCTAGAGTGCTTTTTTGTGGTCTGAAAAGTCACGAGTCGGCCATCAGCGCATTCACACCTTGATTTTGCAACATACCACTAGACTAGTTTTTTCTCAATCAGAGCTGCATTTGAGCGCGCAAGGATTGCACTGCGATCGTTAGCCGCGATGAACCAAATCATCCAATCATTGTAATGAAATTCATCCATTAATTGATCACATTTTAATGATGGACACTTCCACAGTATTGTTTTTCAAAATTCAAAAAAGATTCAAGCTAGTTCTCCAGTTTAAAGAAATTCTTCTCATTCAACATACGTATATCTGCGTACGTGAGCGCTCAATTTGAAATTTCTGTCGCTAAATTTTCAATTTGAATACTCGCTCTCACCTGTTGCCTTTTTTAAGAGCACAACTCATGTAAAGTGATAAATGAGATATCCGAAAAAATCAATATTCAATCTCAACCCTGACGCAGAACAGAAATAGTTCTAAAAAAGAACAGGAGAGGTTGCGCTCTAGACTTCAGTGAAAGGTGAACGCGCTGACGAAATGAAAACTTGAACGATGACTGGACGATGACAATGGGCGAGTGACACGGAAGCCGAGGACCGCTCCAGTGTCTCGTCGACTTCTTCTCATTCAGAGATGTTTAGTCTATTCCGAGGACACACTTTTTAAGCGTACACTCTGTGGGCTCTAACATCATTACAGCGCGTAGGTATCTCACGCATGTATTTTAAGTTCACAATGATATTATTCCCTTGGCGTAAGAACTTCAGTGGTGCTATTTTACATTACTATTTACTCTGCGAAACAATACCATAATGCGCTTCAAGAAATAACAATTTCCATTAAAATTTAATTGCAACGCAACAATACTTGCGTTAAAGGTTCGTTCAAGCACACAAAAAACTAAGAAATGAAAATCGTGCTGGTGATTCCACGATTGTAGAAATAAATCAATTTTAAAATCGCAGAACTTCGTACCGTCCTTTCAATGTTCAGTGTATAACGTCACTTTTACTCTACTGAAGTGTACTGGCAACCGCAGGAAAGCATTGAGCGTAGTCGCGCCGGCTCGCTGGCGTCGCGTTGAAGAGACTCGCGACTCAGGAGAAGTAGCGCGGAGAATGAATGGATACTAAAATTTAGCAAGGTTGATTGCTTTGATTTTTATTCGTGAGTGAAATATTTTCTTAAGGGAAAACCACGTAACGTTTCTATCTAATGTAAGAATTTAACCAAGAGCAATTCATTTAAACTAGTTGGGAGGACGTCACAGCGAAAAAGTGTTTAACAAAGTTTTAAGGAGAAAAGGTGAATAGATTTTTAAATCATCAAGTCTCTCATTTACGCAAAAAAAGAATCGTCGGCAGTTTTTATACCAACACGTGAAAAAAGTTCAGGAGGACAGATAAATTTTCTAATAGATCACGGAAGCTGCCACTTCCGTTATCGTGCAGCCGAGGCCGTGCTGTCGTTTCGGAATAGAAACGTGCGACCTACACCCTTATGTGACTGAAACAAGGATTAATCATTGAATGAGAATGAGGGGTAAAATCCACCCCGGTATTGCCAGAGGAAATATGTGAAGTTCCGAGCTGAAGGTCATGTAGACATTCCTTGCGCGGAATTTGTTGTGCTATCTTAAAATCTGTAAAATCAGTGTTTTGTTTTGGGCCACCTATTTTTTGTTTACGGTAGCATTTTTTTCAGCTTTCGTCACTGTCTTCAAATCTTATATTGTTTCACAAACTTCATTCTTGCTGTTTTAGTGAGCAGGGCGTGGGGACAAACTTCGTGAATAAATTCTTCGTTACTTTAATTCAATACTTGAAGTGATTAGGAAGTCTTAAACAAACTTATAATCTAATATAACAATCCTAGTGTTTGTAAGCACTAATATTAAGTATAATTTTACAGAAGCAAGGAATTGAAAGAGAAATTTCATTAATAATGAATGGACCATTATTTGTTTTATATTGAGAGACAAAAATTATTCATAATCAAAAACTTGTCGAAAACATACTAGTAACCCGAATATAATTCTGATTTAGATTGTCTGCGTAAGCGAGTTCTCTCATATTTGGAGGCTAATTACCGAGAATGACTTTGTTAGAGAAAACATATTTCAAATGCATTCAAAAGAAGACTGGTTTTAAATGATACAACAGGAAAAGAAGCATCCGCACTCGTTGGAAACTCTCGTTCTTTCCTGTCTTTTAAAAGAGCAGCCGTTAACCAAATTTAAGTTTGCAATCATGTTAATGCTGACAGCATTACTGTTTAGTATGCATATGCAAGATCGAGAGGAGTAACATTTGTTCTCCTATCAGTGCTGAGACAGAAGGTCTAAAGGAGGGCAAAGGTTTCATTCATTGTAAATACGTAAATGAAACAAGGTTTACGTTGCCAATAAAATATAAACCATTTCTTAACATCTGTATTCTTATGGTAGAGTAACACTGATGTAGAACAGTAGTTTTTGTTAGACTTGAAAACTTCTTCGTGTGTGAAACAAATTTAGTAATGAACTTCATCGCCATAGTTGCATTTTTTACTTTCAATGAATGGTCCTTGAAGATGACCCCATGCAAAGAATGAGCATCCTTTACTGGAGAGCAACCAAAAAATTTTTTTAGGGAACTATGATATGTTCAAATGAGAAATGCTCATACCTTTATCAACCGAAAATATCAACTATTCTACATTTAAAATGAAATGCTACGTCGTAGTAAGAGTGTCTTTCCATGCAGAAAGGAGCTTTATAAAATGGAACTCAAGTTGCTGTTTCCCTCCCATCAACTCATGCATGTAGGATGCACGGCAGCACAGGACGCGGAGGCCAGGCGACATCACGTACGTCGGGTGACGTGCGTGACGAGGTTCTCAGAAGTGACACTTCAGGAACAGGAACTCGAAATAAGATTTATCAATAAAAATGGTTCATTGCCAAGGCTATCCAGGCCATTCCATCAGAGCTCATGGCTTTCAGGTTAAAAATTTATCATTTTTTGCAGTCTTCGCCACAACTGATTATCTCGTGACAAAATATTTCATGAATTTCCGACTTCCAGCATTTGGTAATTGTTTGCTCATTTTTAGTTTAAATTTTGCTCCATGAAGGTACATTGTTCCTTCCGTCTTCTTTTTCACTTCTTGTTATTGATACAAGCCTTAGCCATAGGTAATTATACAGAAAAACACAGTTTGTTTTCCATACAAATATTATTCTACAGGTTTTTGGATTTTTGCTGATGGTCCTTCTAACCGATGGTTAGAACAAACTTAGTCTTCTACCACAGAAATGAGGATTTCAACTCGAACATTAAACTTCTACTTGTTCTCTTCCAGTCATGCCCCCCAATTAAGAGGTTACATAAAGCCGGGGAGTACTTCTTCATTTAAAAAAACGAATTTAGAGTTGGACAAAACGAAAGTGAATTCACACTTTCGTGCGTCCTTTACAAATTGAGGCAATTATTTCCTTTTTTTTACATGACCGTGCTAAACGTTTTTCGAAGTTTTCAGCATTGGTTCATATTTTATAGGTATTCACTCAGTAATTGCTCTCAAGTTTCACTAATTGAGCACACCACTCTTCTTTCAAATTCCTATGCCTGCGCGTTACACAAGCTCTCAACGAACGATGTTTAAAGAGCCACAATAGTGTGCTCAAAAAAATTGTGTAGAAGTGTTTTCACAACTTGTTCGCTAGAGTATCGCTGAATGCTTGATATAATATTGTTGGTATTATAATACTCAGTTTAAGACACCCTATCCGCAACAAATTCCATCCCCAGAGAGCGAAGAGAAATGACTTTTTAGGAAGGACTGTTGAAAACAAGGAATCTATGCACAAGGTGTGTTCATCAGCAGAATACCCCGCGCACAGAAACAATAAGATAAGCAGGAAAAGGAAGAAAAGACAAAGAAGATGTGAAAAGTGAAAGAAAAGAAGCGAGCACAAAAGGTAGAAGTCCTTAAGGCCCATCTATGGCTGAGGCAACCAAATTACAGTATCTTCCCTGTCCGCGCTAGACCAATAGAATACGATAGAACAGAATACGATAGACACAAGTCTAACTAACCTAAACCTATGGCGTATCTCATCCCTCAGGGGTGAATGGTCATGCTAGAGATTCATGAGAATATCCTTAGGGAATTATCTTCAAGCTTAGCCGCTGCAAGCTTGTTTTGTCATGCAGAGAAGAGTATGAAAACATTCACATGTGCAGTATTCAAGTACACGTTGCAACAATCGATCTATGACTCTTCATTCCTAATTACGTAACCAGCTGAATTCTACCAGAATATCTAGGGTGTCCGAGTTTGGCTGGAAGTAATTGCGCTGTGCAGATTGAATGATAACGACCATGTTTGAGCTTAAAAATAGTGCATTGCGTAACAGTAATGAGAGAGGTAAAAAATGTTGTGCCTTGTTAATTCAAAGAGTAAAAATGTTTAACTTGTTAATGAGAAGTACAAGACGTCTGTAACTTATCGCATTTCCGCATTATGAATGTTAAATCAAAATGACTTTGCTATCAATAGGATGGGTAAAACATCACTTTTAACTCAATGAATCACAGCTGGTCTCGTGGGGATCAACACTCAACACAGACGGTCTCCAAAGCAAGAAAAGGCTTTGGATTAGATATCATCCAGCCAAGGCCAATTAACGTTCCAGTTCTTACGATAGCTTCGTCCTCTGGCCAAGGCATGTCCCGTTATGGCTTCGCTGCGCAGCCACGTAGCTCTGTGTACGTACACAGGGCTACCATCACAACTTCAACGGAAAGAAATATTTTCGACTTATAATAATAAATGCAACGGTAAAGTCACGGTATTCAATGAATGCGTGATGCAACTACAGTACGTATTTTTCCATTTGAGTTTTGATTACACTATTTTTTACCAAATGCTCACAAGGTTAGGCTCATTACTTCTGGTGCAATTTTTACACTACTCTACCTAAATCAAGCTTAAAGTGAGTCAGAAGGTGAACGCATTCGAGATAATCAGTGTGTAACTCTGTATCGCACTACCTAAATTGTTTTTAATTACAATCTCATGTTGAATTATAGTGATTAGAAAACACTTTGTAATTAGGAAACACGTTTCAACAGTGAAGTACACAACTGGGGTGGAAAAACACACATGGTTTTAAACAATATTTCACGACTTAATTTTGAGGACAGGTCATGCATCGGGCACTACTCTCATACATTGAGTAGGTTTTCTTCAAGGAAAAATACGTATACAAATTAATGAACCTCAACACTAGCTCGTAAGAAACAGTGTGCTGTTATGGTAGTCAGTAATGGGTGAAAATAATGGTCTGTAATACTTGAACTCAGAAAGAGATGTACATAATCACTTTAATTATCTATAATTCGCAGGACCTGTGGAAATTGCACGGATTTTTTAAAATGATAGAAATATATTCAAAGAGTAAATTCGACTTTCCGATTCTGCTACTTACAACCTAACCAAACCAACCGTAACTACGAAAACGTCAACATGTTAAGCAATCTTAACAAAACCTAGTCTATCTTTAACCTAACTTAACTAACCTGATGATATCTTACCACAATCTAATCTAACTTTATCAATGCTAACATTTCCCACCATTACCTAGCCCAACCTATTCTAACTAATCCTATCATAACTTACTCTTGACCTCACTTGTCTTGGTCTTTTCTAAGCTAATCTAACACATTTTAATCTATTCTAACAATTGACCCACCAATAATTTTCAATTTATCCGACAGTTGACTGTAACGTTTCACCCGTCACTATAATACCACTAACGTACGGACTGACCGATACACCCGGACGGACAGGCGGGTGGTCGGGATACGGAGAGAAAATTCAAAATGCTTCAAAATGAAGTTTCTAATTTCCACAATGAGTTACTGTTCTACTGGAAAGAATGTGTCAGCGTATGCGCACGAGACATTTCATCTAAGGTTTATTATAGTTTCATGAGCTCATTGCAGCACCATACAGCACATTTAAATGCTCAAGGCAGCTATTGTTCTGGGAGACAAACACCAGGAGAAAGCCATAGTAGTTTTAGTTCTAGAAATGAATACAGTGGCGCCTTATTTCTCTTCGACTCTTGAATTAGAGTCCATGTCAATAGCGGCGTACACAGAATTGTGAAGGGCAACGAGTGCGCAGACTAACAAAGTGGCGGAGGTGATCTTTTTAGGTGAAGGCGAGAACCAGACGCTTTCTCACTTGTTGGTTCAAGGTAGATGTTCGCGTTTCAAGTTTAGGTTTAACCGATTCAACTTGAAGCAAAATGCTATGACATTAATATCAATGATCAATTTAATTTTCATGAATTTTGACTAACATTTACGCGGTGCCTTGATTTCGAGAAGGTGGATTTGAAAAGAATACAGATAAAAAAGAGATGATGAATCTACTGGTAAATTAATGGAAAAATAATTATTTTGGGGAAGACAAAAAAAAAATTTCAGGTAATTTGAAAATCGAAACTTCGAATTGATTTTTCTTTTTTCTGGGACATTGATACAAAAGGGACTGAAATCCTTGTTTGAGATTCCAAAAATTATTCCAATCTTTTATAAGAAAACAATAAAAATAATTGCCCTGAAGTAACAACCACCGTGATTCACAAAAGACATTTAGAAATAGTTCAAACATCGTTCTTTTACACTAAATACTTGGTTAATAAGTTTCCACTCCATTGCCCGTTTTTAAAAATTCATTTACTGCAAATGATCCCATCATTTTCTTAGAAAGACAGTAACTAGTCCTAAGAGGGTTAGAAGAAATGGTTTTCAGAGGAATCTTTAATTTGTTTTTATAAGATGATCTCAATCGTCACACGTACGCATGCATTCATGAGCTCCTTCTCAGATTTAGTAACATTCCTTGCTCCTTCTAGTAATGTATAGATGTCTTTGAGCCTCCTTAGGAGACTCTTGTGGAAAATACGTTGTTAAATTGCGCAAATATTACAAGTCAAAATCTAAATTGTTTTCTATTCTTTCTGATGGTGGGTCCCTCCACTTCAGAAAAACTTTTCACACCTTTTTCTTCAGGGAATTGCTACCCAAGCGTGTGAAATCATGTGCAGAGGTACGTCTCCACATCAACAGCAAATGAATATCCACCGAATTTTTGCAAATAGGAAGTAGAAAATGAGGATTTCAAATTAGACTGCAGTACGTTGAATACAGCAATGTGCTGAGTTGAAGCACACGTCATGGTTTAGAAGGGCAGCGCCCTGGTGGGGAGAAAACTGGCCACCTAGTCATGGCAAGGACTCGGAGGGGGTTGAACAATTGTCCGCAAGCTTGAGCATAAATATGCATTCAAAATCTTGCACTTCTGCATAAAATGCTTCCCCTTCAATGCAGAAGGCTTCTTAAAAAACTTAGGTGCTGTATCTAAAGAGATCATATCTAAAATTTTTTAGGCTTCACTGTCTCTTTTTTTGGTTTTAACTACTTTCAACTAACGGTAACCACTTATAAATAAATGAACATCTTCATGAGATTTTTAGGTCTTCGAAGATGATTAGAATGTTTAAATAATATGTTTGAAAATTTCCGAGCTGGCGAAAGTTCACAAAAATGTCTAATATTTACTGGTCAATGCTTCTAACAGTTAGATAATCTTTTATTTCTTAGTGATTAGATGGTAATTAGATCTAATTTTCAAGTATTAAAATTTTGTTTCTATTTTATGTTTTTGAAATTCGAATCCACTTTGGATCTTAGCCTCCTAAGCATAAAAATTCAAGATGCAATAGGCTGTGTAGGCTCACGATGAAGCCTCAATTCATATTTAATCCAAGCAAGATTTGCGAATTTCACTTCCCAGTTGAAGATTCCTAGTGCATCATGAAACTTGTATAATATTGAGTCACTATGAGTCATAGAAACATTGAAGTGAGCACGTTTTGAAGTTTCGTTTCAATGGTATTTGGCCTTATTTGATGATAATTTTGCTACACAGTAAATTCTGAGCGTACGATGTAGTTGAACTAATAAAGAAACTAGCGAAACTCATAATATGAACAATACTTCTAACAAAGCTTTCACTAAAATTGGTGGGGAAAAGGTTTTCGTTAGAAACAAACTTGTGTACAGAAGTTATTGTACCAATTTCAAAAAACACGTGCGAAAAGTGCTCCGAAATTTTACGCCGGTGAGACGCTCACTAGAGATATCTGAATGTTCTTTAAAAGCTTTCTTATAGTCCTGATCAATCTTAATGCATAACTCACAAAATTTAGACGGAAAAAATTGAGTGATCAGAATGGAAACCAGAATAGCTCTGAAACAATATGTGAGTGAAAGTAAATTCATTAAAAATGATTAAAGTGGGCTCCTTCACAAGTAACATATCACGCGACGGATCTCGCTTAAATTGAACATCGCTCGGAAGTACAAGAAACTGGCGCAGACTAGCGCTTATATCACACGCCTCAACAGGAAGTAAATGCTTACCAAGTAGTTCTTGATCTTAAAACTGACCTGAGCAGCTACGTTCAGAACAAGGGAGTTCCATAATTTCTTAGCTACTATAAAAGGGACTACAGGACCTACAGTAAACTCGGAACGTAGCTACCTTTAGAACTCACCGTAGCTACCTGCCAAGGTATGATGGTTCTGGTTACAATAACTGACCTCAGCAACCACTCTTCCAAAAGGTAATTACGTCGGTCCCACACAACCTCAGGAGTTCGGGTATCTAGTATATTTTACAAATACCAATATTGACTTGTTAAGTTGCATACTTGTAATCAACCAGGGAATATTGGTCTTCTTGTAACAAAGAGCATTTAACTCCTGTAAACCTGAGAATTCGCACGCCTAGTTTAATTTATTACATTGGGTTAGCTCTAAAGGTTAAAGAAGTGTTACATTGATATTAAAAATTGTCCTAAAGAGCTTTCAGTTTTAATTAGAAATTCTGGGATAAAAGATTACATGGCCCTTGTATTAGACGATGCCATGAAGGATCATTCGATAATGGTTTTCAAATCGTTGAAGGCGCTTTAATTTACCTCTCTAGCGACGCATTTTGCCAGAAGTGAGTAAACAGAATGAGTTTTTTTCGAGGTGCATCATCAAAACCAGAAGCTGCACAGGACGAGAAGGTCAGAAATTTTTTTTAATCCTTCAACAAACATTTCTTCACTTATCTGTTTTACAACTCACCAATAGACAGATCCGTATCATCTTTGATCTCGACATTGTATGAACACGTCACAAGTATCCGTGCACAACAATAATGAACTTTAAGAAAAATTCAGGTCTTTTCACTGACTGTGAGACTTTAACGGAGCGACACGCACCTCACTCTCTTGAGTCTCTCCTGAAGTGATCTTTGCCACCGCGTCCATGGTCTATAGCTACTACCCGCGTTCAGGTAACGAAGGTCGTTGCTTTATAGAATAATGCATAAGTTCGAGTTTAAGGTTGAAACAAAATAAATATTCTCTAGCGGTTAAAAACTAAATTGATTGATTCTGATCCTCAAATTAAAATTTAAAATTAGTCCAACGGAAAGATTTCTTGAATATCATCAATAGAGTGAATGCATTTATTTCTTGAAACAAGACAACCTGGAACACCAAATTGCACAATGATTCCGAGGAGCAGTTCTGCGAGATTCGTCCGGTCAAGCGACGGAAACTACCGGGAAACACGGGTTAGTCCCGTTGCTCTGAGTCATGAATCTTAAACTCGTTTCCCGAGCTGGAAAGAGTACAGAAACCTGGAACTCCAAAGAATTTTCAAAGATTTCAGTGACGCAAAAAATTACGAAGTGAAACTCAACAAGCATCCTGTATTTTAGATTTGTGGGTATTTACAACAATTTTACAACATAAATTTGTGGGTATTTACAACAATTATGATTCATACAATCATAATTGTATGAATGAAATATGGTATTCGTTGATATACGAATGCTTATAAAGGTGCGATGTTGATTCACTAGTGCAAGGGTAAGCTATCAAGACTTAATTTCCTGTTCAACGATTTCAATCAAAGATATTTTTGCATAAAATTCAACTATGAAATTAATTCGTTCGCACATGAATGTCACCAGCGCACTAACAAACATCGGCATCTTAGGATGCTTTATTTCCAATCAAGCCTGATATATGATCTTGAGTATTTATTTTTCAAATGCCTTATAACTAACACTATATATAGGACACCATGACGGTTCCCCCGTAAAGCCGGTACCCATATCCGACACCTGGGTTGAGTGGGGTATTGTGCTTGAGCTTTCCCTTATACCCAATGAGGAAAATCGCAGCGCCAGCTCGGGGATACGAACCCTCGACTCCTACGTGCAAGGGCGATGCCCTTAACCACTGTGCCACGGCGAGCACTAGAGTAAGCGTGGGGTCAGTAAAATGTAGTGAAGTAGGATTTACTTTATGGGTTAGTAACCCTGAGCAGTTTCAATCAATTTTGATGAATCATTTAACTTCTATGCTTCAAAACATTTTCTAAGTGATTCTTTTTGCAATTTTTAAAGTCATACCCTTAATAACTCTTACACTCTTGCAGAACACGCTAGAACCAAATCAAAATTTTCGTCATTACTGTTTATTATCAGTAAAATTATACCTCTACGATACAGGAAGATTTCGCCCATAACCTTCGGTTTATTTTTAGTAGCAGCTACGCTAGAATTTGGTCACAAAAATGGGGCAGGTAGAAATGGGTTGTACTCGTCTACTTGTATCTTAGATTATTCATCAGGCGCATTTATATGTTAGAAAACACCGAATTTGCGCTTTCAATCTAGCGTCTACCGATGAATGTTATTTTCTTCATTGCTCCTGTCCCGCATCGTTGGAAATTAGCTCGGGTCTGTTATGTAGGAGAGTCCGATTCTGGAAATGGGATTTTCCCTCTGGGATTAACAGCTTTGATCGAATTTTGTTGAAAGCACGAAGTAACCATTTTTGTAATGCATAAAACATATATTAATGATGATGCACTGTTTGTGATGACTTGGATGACTTTGAGAAATTCACCAGCTGCACTGGTTGTACAAGATATTAACATTCGTACTTATTGAAAATAATTTTTATTGGAGTCAAATTATGCATCCTTTCTGAACCACATTTTAATTTCATATGCGATGTATTTTGGCATTTTTCTAGAATTTAGAGACAGCAAGCTAAACGTGATCTGTTCTCCAATCTAAAATCAACCTGGCAGACATTGTAATATCTCCAGTGACAATTTAGGGCTTCAGAAAGTGTTGTAAGAATTTTTAGGAGAGGTTTCCACGTATTCCAACTTTTTCTTAAGCTGGTTATGTTAATGCAATAAACTAAATGGTTACGAATTTCTGCGAAATCGGAAAGAGTGTGACGGCGCACTTTATAGTTCTGTCAAGCGACCTCATGCATTTGGTAACGTAACATTTCGGTTTGGCCTTCGTGTGACGCAGGCTTACTGGAACAAGTGCCAGATTCCTGTTATGGTTAATGACGGAACTAGTAAAGTCAAACTCAAATATTTTCAAACTTGAACAATTATTTAACTGTTTACTCATATAGTACATATCATCACAATTTATACAATTTACGATAAAATTGTATTTTTCTTTGTCAAAAGAATGAAAGTGAGCTTTCGATAGCTTATCCTTCTGCTTTCAAATGTCGAAGAGAGTCGTCCCCAAATCTGATAATCACCCATTAGAACACTAAAGAACACTAATATCTACGTTTTTATTCATTCATCTAAATTTTCACGTTTATTAAGCGATGTTAAATATACTTGTTTTGAGATGTTTTAAATTAATTCTTGAAAGGAAAAAGAAATGATGAAGTTAATTGAATAAATGAAGTATTGGTAATTTAAAGAAACGAAGTTTACTTAAAAGCAAAGAAATTCAAAAACAACGACGAAATATTTCTACAAAAATATACTTGATTGTTAAAATTTACTCATAACAATTACAAATTTGCAGCTTCACAGAATGCCGAATTTTTATTCATGCGAGAGCTTTAAACATATTGAAATATTGTTGATCATTTTATTACCACTTTTTACTTCATGCTTCTCACGAGCTATTTCACATTATAAACAGATAATCATCCAATCCTGAGTAACTGTTAGGATTGATATCGTAGAATTGTTATATCCAGCTCGGCGAAGAAACTGATAATATAGAGAATATTCATCTATCATATTCCCCGATCATGCGGGTCTTTGCAATTATTTAATGTCATAAGTCAAACACCAAGAAACAATGTGTGAACTACAAAAAATCTGGAAATATCTGCGGAATTTAACTCAAACATCATGATTTTCATTTATCTGACGTCATGACGTTAGCGCAGAAGCAATTACTCGCAAATTAACCCGCTTGCAGGTTCAGATAATACTGTATTATGTAGAAATGTGTGTTGTTCTAAATTTGAATTCTGAAATGCAGGTAACCTCACAAGAACGAGAAGTCGGTTTCAGATACACGTGCAAATTGAAGCGATGGGCGTTTGAAATCTCATCTGGAAAAAAAAATTCACGGAGTGATATTCCGCTTAGTCGCAATAAGTGAGTGAAAAGTTGTTACTCAAGAGGCGTAATTTTATTTGGTTAAACTTGAAGATTTGAAGTTAGACATTTCTTATAATTTTGAGCATCAAAAAAGTTGCTGTGAAATAATGTTATAATATAATATTGATAAAAATGAATGACCTAATCTATCTTAAAATAAACTCTATTTGAGCACGATATTGAAAAATTTCTACAATATCAATCGTAACAGTTTCTTAGAATTGAATGATTATTTGTTTGTTATGTGAAATAGCTCGTCAGAGCATAACTCTAAATAAGTTATTCAAAATAACTAACTTTACATAACTTCGTTTTCAATTGAGAATTTTTTTACTTCAAATCCCCTGGTGTTCTCAGTCCCAAATCATGCCTTTAACTATGATACTTCGTCGGGTGTCGTGAGGACACCGTGACGTAACTCTTTCCATAACTGAGCGAAGATGTTTGCTGACTGTTTTTCGTTTCATTCACGTGTCAGCTCCGTGCACACATTTTCTCTTTGTTCATGAGGCAGCCATGCTATTTTGACTAGAGTGGTGTTGAACAAATACTTTTGTTTTCAGGTGTTTCTTGTAACGCTTCTTACTTTAGTTTTACATATCTCAATAAAATGTTTTCCTAGTTCATGTTTACGTACCTGCTCGCTTACAGACTCTTCTTTGTGTACAATTGCTCAAATGTCTTTCAACGCTCACAGTTTGAATTGTTTCATTTGATTTTTGAGACACACTTCCATTTTATTTACTGTGCAATGAGGAGCTCGTCTTGTCGTATCAAATGCCAGGAGG
>JACJUY010000152.1:255073-283189 GCA_014220935.1 Platorchestia sp. MABIK
TATTATCCGTTCTTAATGAAATGAGTGCATACCCTGTGAAAACAGGAAGCTATGAACGCTTTTACTTATTCGCTCATTTTAATTTTAAATTTGAGCAATTTTTATCGATGAAAGAGAAATTATAATATGTCGGGAACTTAGCCAGAATGAGCAGCTAATTTTCCGAGTAGCTTATGCTTTTTGCAGATTTCTTCGTGAAAATCAGCCTCTGCACAAAACGTTGGTTTTACAGAAGCCATGATACACTACTTATCGTTTGACTTATAATTACAACTGCAAGTAGTTTCATTGTTTTTCAACCGCTCATTTCAAACTATCTTAAGGCCCGAATAAAATGAAACATGGTTCAGCATCAACTGCGAATGTTTTGATTAGATGAAAAAGTATAATTAATGCAGAGAATAAAAGCAACGACTCTTGAGCTAAACCGAGAGAAATGTCCTATCCATTACGTCAAGATGTTCCTGTTATTGGTGCAGTTTTGATTTTTTCCTGGTGCGTTTAGAACTCCGGTAAATTATTGGTGATACTGCTAAGCTTAGTGAGCCTTGGCGACAAGGAGTCCTTGGGCGATACCATGTATCTGACATTTGGCCAGGCTACTTAAGAATTCCAACTGAGGAACATGTTCAGGGTCCATGCAACTACCTCTGTGCGAGTACTGGGAGACAGGATGCAGGAACGGAGTGTGCAGCCAGGTCTCAATTTGGTCCACAGCCACGCACTGAGAGAAATTTTTGAGACACCTGTGTGTCTCACACGGTTATTCGAAATATTTTGATACAAAGTAGAAAATTTCCGTTGACCACATATTAAAGTGGTTGAGAGAGTTGAAATACATTTTCACGATTCAAACGGCTAAAAAATTTTTTGTGGAAAACCGAACTGTGTTTAGATTTTATGAATGAAGAACAATTCTCTTAAAAACCCAAATACCTTCACTAATTTTTCTTCTAATTCTCAGACGTTCTCAGACGTTATCTGTACATTAGTGTACACAGTGACCCGTCCGATAAAGTGAAATATTTATGAGGAATTAAATTGATTTACGTTTAAGTGTGTCATGGTTGACACACTTAAGTGTGTCGTATAAGCCCATGACACACAAAAGTGTCTCGGTTTTGGGATAAAATTTTTCTCAGTGTATCCATTAAAAATTTGTAGATGGTCCTTACGCCGAACCTCTGGCTGCATATATGCAACGGATTTAAAGTTTACACCGAGTCGCTGACTGTTGACTTGTTACGATCAGATCGATTTATAACCACGGTTTGTATTGTTGGCTTCATATTTTCATTGGCTGAAAAATTTTCAGTGTCTGTAGTAAACATACTATTAATTCAATAAAAAAAAAATGACTGTGATAACACTTTTTCAGAATGTTTATTCGCTTTATATGATCCGCTCTAGCTCGAATCACAAGCTCAAATCTGCCTCAAAAGCTCGGTTGCATAACGCAGCATATCTTGAGCTATTTACTCTCATGTCTTTGGAGGATGCACATGCCTCAGAATCCGAATTGTTTTAGCCAGAAAACATCATTGGATTGAGATCAGACACATTTCCTTGCTCCTGAATTTTTGAAAACTTTTATGTTATTGGCCCAAGACAAATGACTACGACAAATGACTGTTGTGTTTTATTCGATGTATCTTGCTGGAAAGTGAACGATATTGTTTTGAAGCGTTTCTTATAGTCTCATGTAGCGTCGGAATCATTAAATGTATTGTATATGAGTTTCTGTTCATTTCTGTGTAACGACCGCGCATTGAAACATTGTGGTAATTAATATCAATATACAGGTTAGTACGTGAAAACTGACTGTGGATGAAAACGCTTTTGAACGTATGTCCTCTCATGCACTCCAAGTGCTTCTCAAACATCCTTAACCTTCAATCCAAACTATCGGTTACGCGGTTTGATGATAGCAGCATTTTACATGTAAAAGCAGATACGCAACTTTCTTGCCCTAATTTTTTTACCATTCTTTCAGATAGTATTAACTGAAATAACAACTATCCAAAAAATATAACAAATTTAGTCCAGTATTTTATTTTCTCATTGTTGCTAATCTTCCATAAATTTGGCGACGCATGCACGCATTTGAGTCAAACGCAAAATTTTTAAGACCCAATTTCAACATTTAGTTTGTGAAATTGTTCACTGGGTCCGAACTTATGCTACGTGAGGTTCAGTTAAATAATATTTTTTTTAATTGTTATCCCATTCAATTTTGATGTCACTAGGGCATAGTTCATTTAAATTTCTATTGTGTGAAACTCGTTTCTTTCTTTATTTTTCTACTCTTTTTTGGCTTCTTTCAGAAATCGGTAAAACTTTGCTCAATCAATAAATTATTCTCTGCGCGCAGGCGCAGCATTCAGAGCTCGAGCCCGAGCAGCCTTCTCTGTTAGGGATCGTGCGACGTCCCATCGAGTGCCTTCGGGGCCGTTGTCCAGCCGGGTGTCGGGCTAAAACTTCTAACAGTTTTGCACATGAATTTAAACTCATTCGCTTTTCTTCCTCAGTTGGTTCTATGAACATTTTCTTCGAGGAAAGAAAAAGAATTACTCAATCTAAGCGATTCTTTCGTCAATAGTTTGTTTATTTTTCCACGAAAAAGATATGTTATGAACGAAATGTGTGAAAAATTAGATTTTTAAACGTTTTTCGATTCAATTTATTCTGGGAAACCATCAATAGGTTGTTTGTGTAATCAGGTTCTCTCGATTCATCTTGGGTATTTGTCGTAGTCTCCGTAACTCACATTTAAAACTTACTCAAGCTGTTTTTCAACTCAGTTCAGAGCATACGTTAACGCTTTTCGATAACGAAATGTGCGTCCTGCGAAGTCATCACACATTTTCACAATACTCTTTTATAGGTGAAAAAATCGGACATTTGCAAATGTCAGGGCCTAGAGTATGATATTACAAAATCAGCTGAGTCAGACGCACAACATGTAGGCTCCACAACGGTTCGTCAATTATTGTAGAATTAAATGATGTGAAGCAAGACGTACAGCTATGAATTGTACTCTCTACCTGAAGGCTTCATCACCTTGAACACTTAAAAATATGCGTCACTTTCATTGAGCAGAGCTCAAATTAGAATGTGATCTCTTCAAGGCTTTGAAAGTGAGAAACATTCGTATATTTTGACGTATTCTCCACTATCCCGCTTTAAAGATAGTGTACAGTGGCGCCAGAAAGTAACTCCGCACTGCCTCATTTTTTATTATATTTTAAATTATAGCAGATATAACTAATCATTTGAAGCACTCTTTCCACCATAAAATTCTACGCCTTTTAATCTATAGACATGCATTCTCAAATTTATTTTTCTGCCACCCAGTAACTGTGTAGGCATCATTTTATATGAAAAGGACAAAGTCCGCAGGACAAAAAGAAACTCCGCACAACAAAAAAGCTTTAATTAAAGAACAATATTGAACAATTCTGGTGATTTATCATATTCATTAGGTTAATATTTAGTGGCATAACCTTTCTGTGCCTTAACAGCCCTCAATCTCTTCTGCATGCCCTCGATCAACCTACGGCAAAACTCTTGATCCAGACAGTCCCACTCCTCTTTTATTTTACCCCAAAGTTCTTCCAAATTTCTAATGTTTTCGTGCCGTAGTTTGTGCTTGATGTTATACTTAACATTCTCAATAGGATTAGGGTCTGGAGATTGAGCAGGCCAATTCAAACAGGGGAAATTGCGCTCCCGAAGAAAGTTTTTCACATTGCGAGCCATGTGGATAGGCGCATTATCATGCATAAAAATGCATTCTTCATTTGGAAGACTTTCAAAATAATCAATAAAGTGTTGTCCCAGCATTTGGAGGTATTTCTCGGAATTTACCCTGCCTTCCAGCCTAACTAGAGGCCCGGGACCATAAACACTGATGACACCCCAGACCATCACTGATCCACCAAAACCTTGCAGCGTCGATACTGTACACCTGTTTTTAAATTCTTCGCCCTTGTAGCGTCTCACGAATTGCCTGTCATCACTTCCAAGCCTATTGAATTTGCATTCATCACTAAACAGAACTTTGCTCCAGAAAACAGCGTCTGTTTCTTCATGGCTCTTAGTGAAATTCAAGCGACGCTTTCTGTTCTTCGCGGATATCAATGGTTTACGTCTGGCAATGCATCCCCTTAGCTTAAACTCTTTCAGCCGATTCTTGACAGTTGACACAGAGCACTTTCCAAAACACCACACTCTTTACGCAGCTCTGGGACACTTTCAAATCTGTTGCAAAGACTCCGGATCTTTATGGCAGGATCTTCTCTGGCCGATATCACCCTTGGACATCCACATTTTGGGATGTCATGAACGCTGCCAGTCTTTTGATGCTTTTGCAATGTTAGCCGGACGGTTTTTTCGTCACAATTCAATCGACGACCAATTTCACGGTTGGATATTCCATCGTTGTGTAGTTTAATTATCTTCTTGCGGTTATCAACGGAAAGACGAGGCATGGCTAAAATTTATTAAAGATTTTAGCACTTTATCTTCACTAGTACTGATAACAATTGCAAATGCCCGATCGCAGCTTAAAAGCGGACATTGTAGCATATTTACATCGAAATCCAAACATGCGGAGTTTCTTTTTGTCCTGCGGACTTTGTCCTTTTCATGTAAAATGACGTCTACACAGTTACTGGGTGGCAGAAAAACAAATTTGAGAATGCATATCTATAGATTAAAAGGCGTAGAATTTTATGGTGTAAAGTTTGCTTCAAATGATTAGTTATATTTGCTATAATTTAGAATATAATAGAAAATAAGGCAGTGCTGAGTTACTTTCTGGCGCCACTGTATGTTCTACGCGCAATATGAACACGATGTATACTTTTATTACATGCATGACAACTTGTGTGAGGTTTGAGTCCGATCAAAGATATTTTTTTCCTCTTCCTTCTGTCCATCTATCTACAATTTGTGTCAGTAAGTATTCTAAATAATATTTTTTTTGCAATTCAAAACGTTTCAAGATTCAAACAATGGCTTAAATTTTCGAGTTGATTTTCATTTCGAAAAGTTTCAGAAATTTTCGCATTTAACCTGTACTAATGTCCCCTTCGACACAAAGTACAAGTGATTCCGATATTTAAGTAAGTATCTTCGCGTCGAAAAACTGTCAAGTACATCATAGTCCACAACGCGTTAAAAATATCGCTATTCTGCTGAGGTTAATGAAATATGAGAACAGTTTACATTAATATAATTTGCCTTTGTACAATATCTTACATCGTCTCGTCCTGACAAAATGAAACTGATGAATAGAAGTGATAAATCCTGCGTAGTGATGATTCTAAACTATAGTTTTAGCTTACGATAGACTAAGGTTAGCTACTTTTCATTATGTTATGTACATTTTTTTATCTTCTCCATATCCTGATTTTGTATCAATTGATTGCAATTATAGCCAAACATACATTTTTAATTTCGATGAACACAAGCATCGATCGATGCCAAAAACGCTTTCTCAAACGGAAGTAGAGGTTTTGAATTCATACATTTCTCTAATGAAGATTTTAAGTGTTTGTCCGGCGAACTGTTGACTGTGATGGACGATTTCTTAGCAGAAACCTTTTACGTCGGGAATTTTGGAGAACCTAAAACTCAATTGAAGATGAACGATTATCTGAGTGGCTAAGCAGTTCAAATTTCACTGAGCAAACTTCAAAGTTTTGTTTTCATTAACTCTTGTTCTGTTCATTTCTAGGTTTTTCAAGAACTTAGTGGTTTGAGAATGGATTGACCTACTGTAGATGTGATTGAACAATTTTATGAAGCTAAATATTTTCAATCATAAATTATCACCTAAATTTTGCAATTCATTTCTTGTTTTGGGTCAATTGTAAGAAAGAAGGCAACAAAAATTAGTAAAATTAATGTCAGAAATATCTGGAAGCCTTTCTCCTCGATTTTTGATCCTACTTAGATGTGGATGCAGAATTAAACTCAAGTATAATCATAAATTTGATAATTTGAAGTCAATAACAAACAAACAAACAAGGTGAACTAGTTGCCAAAGTGATTCTAGTTTTCAATTATTTATGATGTCTTTCGTATAAATATCAAATTAAAACTCAAATTCCTATTTGAAATTCGAAGACAAAAATCAACTTAAAAAAAAACATAAGTTTTTCTCTCCAATTGGTGGCTATATTTTTCGACAATCAAGGCAATTTAGAATCTAACAATATAACCGTGCCTTTCGATAGGCTCATAGTGGACGGTGACTTTAGTTCCAGTGTGTCGTCGCTCTGTAGGCAGAGCCGTGTACGTGATGTGAGGAGCCGGCACCGGGGCTGCGAGGGCTGCGCTGTAGGCGACCGCCTTGTTGGGCAGGTGACTCACTCCAGGGTCCACCAGCACCCGCTGGCTCACGTGCGACTGAGGCACGGCGTAGGTTTGGACGGTGGCGGCGTTGGCTGCGTACAGGCACACGGCCACCACAACTAGGGCGATCTGAGAGGACGAGGGAAGTTTTATAAGTAGAGTGTAAAAGTAAATTGTAAAATTCAATATCAAGGTCCCTCGACCAATAGTAGGTTTCTATTGATCACAATTTCGGTAACTAACATTCATAACTTGATAAGTTACTTGGATCACGTATTTAGTTTCGAGTAGAGAACAATAAAACATGCTTTTTCACCGCCGTTATTTATCAGAATGCAAGATCATCAAAAAATATGAGAAATCGAAGTATTCACTCCATTCAATGAGGCATGAAATCGCTGCCTGATATGAACTAGGTTTGATGGAATTGAGGATTGAGAATTGAACAATTCGGAATTGAGAAAACCAAGGCAGCATATGCTTGGGCTGACCATAGAATACGGCGCACGAGAGATAATATTACAAAATGCATGTAAGCATTTTTACTGCCACAGAAAGAAAGGCAAATGTAGACTCTGGTGCTTAGCTTTCATAAACGAGAATAAGAACCAAATGTAACGGAAAAACAGATCTATTTGATAGAAATCATTCTAAGGCAGCAATTCCTAAAACATCATCAACATTCTTAACAGTGTTAATAGCAATCAATTTAGGGAGGATTAATGTTTCGTATGATGCGAGAGTATTGAAAATTGCAATAATTTTATTTCAAACAAAAAATTTAATTAGTATTATTAGACTATTCCGGAAATGTTAGTACCAATGATGGTTGAAATAATATTTTTTAAAGCGACACACCGTTTATCTGAGCAAAGTTTCTAACCAAACACGTGGCGAGTGTAATGTACACTTCGTTGACAGCCTGCCTCAACTTACCTTCACAGCAGCGCTTAATTGTTTTATTGACTCTTTCGTCATCCAATTTAATATTGATTCGACTGTTAAAATATCACTCGACCCAAAGAAATATTATAGGTAGAAGTACTCCTAAGTAAGCAACTGTTTTTAATTTTTGGTAATTAAGTTCAACTTTTTTAGCAACAGAATAAAGTTTGAGTAAATATTTAAAGTAGCTATGGGTTCCAATACAATCGTGGATAGTCAGCAAATTGGCTAGAAACAGGTGATTTGCATAAAAATCTTTCAATTCACTATTAAAACAACTAAACAACACCTGGAACAAGTATGACTTTGACGCTTACTTTCAATTTTCACTGCATTTTGATTAACGATTTCGTTTTTATTATTGCACTTACAAGTTTCATGATGCTTTGGGATAGAGAACAGGACAGCTCGTGGGAGAGGCTGCAGTGAGACGGACATGGGCGGGTCCGTTCGCTTATATAGGGAGGCCGCGCCTGGCCTTGGGCCCCACCCTTCTGAGTGGGGCGAGGCTCTGGCTCACACTTGGGACGATCCCGGCCCCTTAAGGACAGAGATGAACCGGTACAGGAATGCTTACTTTCAAGGAGGTTCTGAACTGGCAGTCCACTGCTACGGTTTGCTGTAGATGTACGTACGCACGGCTTATTGAACTTTTTGTAGGTAATGGTCGTATCGATATGAACAGGTTCATCGGAACGAAGTTGATGTGCCTGGGCTGAGAAGGAGTGTGAGATATTTGAGAATACGAAGCAGCCATTTAACTTAATCCGGTCTGTCTGCATAAGAATGCCTTTGAGAAAGTTAAGTGTGAAAATAAATTAAAATCAGATCTGTAATCAGGTAAAAAAAAGACAGAACACGAAATTTGAACACTTGATTCTAGTTCCCGTTCATGCGACACAATCAGCACAATGTTTTTCATTTTAATGTGGGCTTTAGCCTAACTAATTCACAACGACAGAATTAGTAACCCATCAACAGAGTTTTGCTTTATTGAAAGTTTTCGTGAATGTTTGACAATGCAAGGTATTCTTGTCGAGGGAAACATTTACCTAATGAGCATAGATGAAATACTTTTAAGCGAATAATGGGTTCATTTTGAAATTCTTGACGGAACTTTAATACTCAGACTTCATCATTCGAAGATTAAGTTGTTCCTGAAAAGTTGATGTAATTTGGTCCAGAAATTCCTGAAAATGACTTTAACTTCACTGAATCTATAACTGTAATATAGTATATCTCGTGAGCATACCTTGCTTTAACCCAAAAAAGCCTTGCTTTGCAATATATGCTTCAGGTATACTGAGCAATATGAGCATTTTTGTTTGCGATGTACAGAAACCTGAGAAACCGCAGATATTTCGCTACAAAGCCAGGGATGTGAAATTGAATTTGATCCACAATCAAACATCACAGCTAGGTATGACCAAATGCTCATAATTCCGGAAGGAATCAAATAGTATGTCTGAAGAAATCATGATATTCGTTTCTTTCGAGCCCTAATGAAATATTTAAGGTCCAGCAAGTTGGAAACTGAAGTGACATTCTAAATTTTTAACTTTGGTGATTTTTGTAGCTCACCAACAGTGCAGATAAGGTGCAAATGTGATAACTTGAGCTTCTTTACCAGTCTGGAGTTCCAGTACTTGTGGAGTTCTAATGCTTGGTTGCTCTATTTAAGGTTTTTCTTGGGCAATGCTAGTAAAAATAATACTAGGTTTTGCATGCCACTGATAATACTTTAATTGAAGTACACTTAACATTGGTCATTGAGATGAGAGACCCTGAGAATACCAAGAAAACTTGATATAATTGAAATTTCACTCACTTTGCTGTTGTGAAAAACTGAGATAAGATGGTAATAGTTTTGCTTTTGCTTAAATACCATATGAATTTTCTGCATTACCTTCATGTTAGAAAAATGAAAAATAATCGCATTTTTAAAACGGAGTGTTTTCACCTCATTTGGACACGTTTGGGAATAAACTAGTTAGAAATACTCTCATCATTTAAATGAAAATTTGATAATACGACTTCAAACTTACAAACATGAGTACACCTCAGTCGCACACAATTTTTTCGTCTTGTCTATCACAGACGAACGTTTGTGAAATATGTTAAATCTGAGAGTTGCTATCGTAGTACTTTATGGCTGAATCTGGGGTAATGACTTTACACTTGAACGAAGAAGATGAGATCTAAATTTAGGGTTTAGTTGTTTTCAACTTTCCCTTTTATTATTTATCCAATTTAAAATGAAACTTCATAGCAAAAATATACTTAAATTTGGTTTTTGCACCGGTTTATGTCTTCCTTTTATTATAGGATTGTTAACTTAAACTGATATTTTACAGTGAAAATCAAATGCTCAGTTGAAGTTTGCTAGATGAAATTTATTACGCCTATCGATTCCATGATTTGATTGCCCTTTTCAGGGATTTCGTAATCGCACATAAAACCTAGATTCTGTTCAACAATCAATTGGAAGTTCTCTCAACATGAGTGATAGAGTGAAAAAAATTTTCGTAAAAAAAAATGACTCAGAAAATTAGCCAAAATACACGGGAAGAGTTTTGGAGACGTAATTCAAATATCGTTGCTTCATTTTGTAGAGAAATCTTTCAGCTACTTGAACAGAAAATAAAATTGCTCGCAGTAAGTTCCAACTTCTTCAGAATAACAGCAGTTTTCTGCAGGTAGAAAATTATCGTAACAGGCGAGAACTTGTTCACATTTTTCCAACTGCCAATCAGCAAAATAATAGAGCTCTTTCTAGACTTGGTTCAGTTTTTTAAGCGTTAAAAGCAGGAGTCAGAAATTAGTCTCGTCATGGGTTTGACCAAGCTTTCCGAAAAAAGCAAGTCCCCTCCTGCTGATTGGGTATTGAACAATACTTATTGAGACGCACTGCATGATGTTATTGCGCAATTAATTTATGGTGAAATTTAAACTCTAAACCAAGATGTTGCAAACGATCTTAGCTGTTCTTATAACGCAAAAATACAGAGAAAATTTTTTTTTAACACTTCAACTGCGGTGAGTAAAACTGAAGTTCAATATTCAGCTTAAATTAAACTCAATTTCAATTTTCACAATTAAAATGAACAGAACATGAATAGGAACATGCCCTCATTAAATTTACATAACGTTCATTGAAAGATCCAATTTGCGACCACGAGTGGGTTACCGGCACAATGGAAATTCTGTGAGTTACCACCGATGGGTCAACAATCAATTGAGCTCGTTAAGTTAAGAAAAACAGCAGCGCTCATCGTCAAAACGCTGCACCATAAAACTTTACCTTACCATGGAGACAGCGACCCCGATTTTTCAGTAATTTCTGGATCAGTCGCTTTACCGGTGCACTTAATTTCTGGTACTTCGCCTAGTACTTGAAAAAATGCGTCACAAAATAAATATTACCAACCAATCGTAATCAAACCTGCTTAGCCATCGTAAATGTTTGCATCCAAATGTTTGAATTAACTTCGTGTGGTTTAGCTTTTACCAGTTAGATTCGCGGCCACAGGTCTTGTATGGTTAATTTACGGCTTGAGAATTTAAGCTCGTTATGGTATTATTCTATGTATTATGAGAATTTCATTACTTACGGCACTCCAACATTGCTTTGAATACGACATTTAAAATTAAACTATAACATAAATAGGGAAATGTAGGTTAGCTTATCTATACAGAAATAGCAAGGAAAACAGACTGTTTACATCGAAAAAATATACTGTTGTATCAGTCGCATAGTTAAGTCAGGAGTTAAAATTTTAGTTCTGAAGAGTGTGAATCTAACCATCCTTCTTATTTTTATTGAGTTTTGAAATCTAAAATTGAAATAAAACAAGTGACAGAGCATAATTAAATCAAGAATGTAATTATTTAAGTAATTTCACTTTTAAAGAGGTTGGCATGCAGATTCTCAATCTAAACCTGTTGAGTTAGGTTCTTGATAAACACCGGATTTTGTCCAAATGAAAGTGAAAGTTGTTATCTTCTACTCATGTGTGAGTCCTTGAATCTGAATCGGGGAAGTCAATTCCCTGTAAAGGCTGGTCCTATTTTGAACAGTACTCCCACCCAGAATTTTGTAGTCATGATTGTCCCTAATACCGTCCAATATGTCATCATTCGTTTCTTTATCATATATTGACATTATATATCCCTACCGCCCATGACTGTCAAACATATCGTCATAAGCAAAGAACATTGGGGTGAATAAAGAAGTCACTTCAGGGACTAAATTATAAGTGGCGGGAAATTCAACAAAAACACACGAATCAATTCAGACTTGCCTGAGGCCAGGAGAAGAGGGGGAAGGAGCCAAGGCTAAACAACCCAATAGTTGGACTACCACTCGATCCCTACAAAGTAGCCACTGTGAAAATACTCAGTCGTAAGCTGAAATCAAGCATATTCTTGAAGTCCATCTTCTAAAATAACTAAGAACGCTCTTAAACCGCTTATCACTTTCTGAAAACATGCATCATTAGAAGTCATTAAAACAGGGAGAGGAAGCAACCAATTGTGAGGGGGTTGGAGGGCGTGACAAGAAGAAGCAGAGCAGCCCGAGGGGAGGGCGCGGCTCGGTGCACACGCTCACCTTGGTCACCGATACCCCTAACTGACGCAAGCAAGTCTGTGTGCGGCAGACAGCTCACGGCAGTTTCCCCGCTTCTCAGAGGAAGCCCGTGACAGGCTATCTTATCTTGATCGACTGCTCAGGGAACAAGACAGAAATAAGATAATGACAAGATATCTTCTTTACTAAGACATGAAATTATTCTTTCCAAATTAGGGAAATGTTAAGTTTCTAAAAAATAGCACAAATCCTAGAATACAGCAAACCAAATTGCGACTCATGATTTTAATTAAAACGGTAAAATATCTTTCGCCTGTAGGGATAATTCTTTAATATGTTTTTATAATTCTAAAAACCTACCATCCTGTGTATTATTTTAGGGTTTTTTCATCTTTTTACTCACTTTCCAACTTGTTCACTTGTTTTCCGCAATGAGCCGACAACACTTTGGAAACTATTTAAAAATAAAGTCATAACTTAAGAGAAAAAACAGTTTTCAGATGGTTATCTCAAAATGAAGAATAGTATGCGTTTAACTAAATGCAATTAAATGTAACTTTTGTTGCACAGCGTAGTAGTCGTGAACAAGTGGATTTATTTAAGTTAATATTCTTTGGGTAATGCATGTCTTTCAGAGCGTACAGAGTCACTCAATCTTAAGCCACTGCACTTTGTCACTGTAAAGACGTGCTTTCCAGACTTTATTAATGACATGTTATATTTGTATTTATAATGAATTTGTACTGTATCCTGTGAATGTATTTATATTGTGTACTAATTGTGTGCCTTGAATAATTTATCGTCATACGATGTACAATATTGTACCTATGAACGGTCTAGGTTCTCAGCCAATGGTTCATCGGGAAGTTCGTCAACTGGGTAGAGCAGCGGACTCATTCAGGTTGTTTGTAACTGAGATACAGGTTACCGTGCATTTTAAGTACACTATTATCTGTTTGGCTTTCAGTCGCTCTAATTTTTGTCCATTTAAAATTCCAATCAATGGACTGAAGTCAGCGGCTAATTGAGAAAAAATACTGGTCACATGTGTAATACACCAATAGATAGTGTAAAAGTGTATTAATTTGTGTTAGACAGCACCGTTTGGGTTGCTTAGACTGTAAAATGATGAAAATAACACTAGAATTGAAAAAATCTCCATCAGTGGAATAATCAGTGGAATGATCTGAAACTTCATCAGTGGAATGGAGTGAAAAACTTCATTAGTTGAATGGAATGAAAAGCTTCATCAATGGAAAGAACGATCATGGCCATTTGAAAGTTAATTGAATATCGTGATAATTTAAAAAAAATCTGTCAGGTAATTATATATAACACTGTCAATTTAAATGACACTAGCAAAATTAATTTTAACAATAAAACTGTTCGAAATATTTGCTTAAGTTCTTCGATGCGTAGTTATTGAAGCAAAAGAGTCCAATCGAAATAATACAAACGATGACCATAAATAAGACGCATGTTTATTTTTGAGGGCTACATAACGTAGTCACTACGATTTTACAAATGAGCTACGTAGATAATCCGATGCTCCTTTCAACGAGAAAAAAGAATGCGATTGAAAAACTCACACGACTCTTGACTATCTTATTTTTATATTTTGAATGCTTTGGAAGGTTAATGTCACAGTCGCGATTTCCAGGCTCCATCTGCATTTCATTCAGATGTGAGGTGCATTTTCTGGAATAAATTCAACAACTCAGATATACCTTAAGCATAGTGGATTTGTTAAAATGAGTTTGTCGAGGAAAAACAATTGAATAGTTCACCAATTTTTTTAACTTAGAGCATATATATACATATTATTGGGTATGTTATTCACTTGGTACTTCATCCGTTGATTGATGTAGATCTGCTGGATTGTTTCTTGGATTGACATGCTCAAACGAATCAGGTTCTCATGAAAAATTTTCCGAATAAAGGAAAGTATATATTGTTCATGTAGATGGACAACATTCAACTCAGGTTTTACTGTTCGCTTGATAAAAGCTCCTGATGTGAATGTTACTTTGCAGTTAAGATTCCCGAGCAGCACACATAGAATTAAATTCTGTGATGCTTAAAGTGGGAACCAGTGACTGAACGGAGTCACCGTGTGTCATCTGAGAACAGGACGATAGTTGCGTTGCAGTACAGACATGCCCCTAGCCTAAAGAGCGTCGTCCTCGCCAAGCTCGTTGTGCATTGAAACTATTCGTGATTAGTCTTTAATTTAGTGGGGAAATTTCTTTCTTTACATGAAATTATACTTCCGAAAACGGACTGTGTGCAAGTTTATTTCACAAGATCCCCAGACATTTTATTTTGTCCACAATACATATGAAAGTCTGAGAGACCTCTGAAAATCTGTAAGACATAGATAGCATCGTTAAACTTTCAGCGAAACGAAATATTTCAAGGTATGGAAAAATTTCTCAAACTTTTGGAGCCATGCACTGTAACACTCCAATTACAGGGTGGCGCATAAGTTACGCACCCTTTTGAAGGTAAATTTTAAAGATTTATTACCGCAATATACACTGGGTATCTGTAGACAGGATACAACATGTAAATAAACTTTAAAAGTTCCTCTATCGCTTGCAGTTAACCCTATCGTTATACCTTTCATAGTTTATTTATTATTAAATTTCTAAAAGGTTGCGTTACTTATGCGCCACCCTGTATGAACAATATTTTACAAAATATTGTCAGAGCTTGCCACGAATGAAAAACATTCTGAAATCAAAAGAACTATTTATTTTCTCCATCGTTCTCAGCCATTTAATAGTGTTACTTAATTAGTAAGTTTGTAGAAAAAATCTTCCACCATTTACCACAGGAACAGCATTTTTTACGTGTTTTATATATATATATATATATATATATATATATATGTATGATTTCGTTTCAACAAGTACTGGAAGTACAATATTATGATTGCTTATTTACACATGACGTCATACGAACGCTTGGCTCGCCTATGTAGATGTTTTAAATTTGCTCATTCAATTACTTCGCTTAGTAACTTTATAACTCGTATGATGAAAGCTCAAAAACATGAATATTGTTTCTCAGTAATGGAATGATATTTCAATATTTGAGTATTATTTAATGGTAGCTTAAAAATAATTCCAAAAGAAGACTTTCTTTCTTTCTCGCCTACCCGCATGCAGCCATCTGAATGTGTTGCAAATAATATTTGTAGTACTTACTTATAGGGCGATTCTCAGGGAATCTTATTCTCAGATTGAATAGAAGAACCAACGTTATAGAGAACATTTATTATGGCAAACGTTTCGGAATAAAAATTATTCCATCATCAGTGCTGGAAGCAATAAAAAGTAATTACCAGTCATGAATACGACGAATAAGGCCTGAATATAAACATCAAGCAGAAACACCCCAAAAAAAAAAATCCTTATCTCACGATTAAAGTACCACACATAAGCTTATAGGCAATATACACAGTACATACAGTCGTACACAACCATACATACACAACACACTCATACACCAACACATATATATACACACATGCATACACACACACGCACACACACACACACACACACACACTAAGCATACCGCAAGTTAGGAAGTAGGGGCCACAAATAATTTTGTCGCGCTGAAATCGTTATTTGGTGAAGGTTAATTTGTGAATGTATACAGAGATTCTAGAATACTGAGGTCTTGTTCATTAAAGGCTTTCCATGGGATAGAAGAATTTGACATTTTGAAAGGGTGATTGGAACTATTGCAATGATTTCTAATGGCGGACTGAGAGGGACAAGCAATTGGGCGGCCAGTAATATGAGAAAATCCTGAATGTTGGCTGTGACGGATAAATAGTTGGAGGGTAGTGCTTCCAACGTACGATTGCTGGCAGCAATCACAAACATACACATATACACAGCAACTTGTTTCGTCAATTGACTTTGCGTGCGTAAAATTATGACTATCTAGGAAGCAATCGCAATATGTAAATTCAAAAAAAAGAGTACAAAACAGTAAGCTAGTCAGACTCGGAATTTCCCCCTTGCGCAATTTTACAGATCCAGATGCAGTGATTTTTAATTACTCAAGTAAGGTACTTTCTAATGATGAAAAACGTGTTTTAAGCTTATGTTTAGATTTTGGTCTACCAATTTTAAAATAAAATTTTCACAGGTATTTTTTGTATTTTGACCGCAAATACGACAGGTTTTCTAAATTGGTAATAATTCTTGAGAATGAAAATGCCAGGGTTATTTTAGAAACAAATTGAAAACCCTAGCTCACAAATTTTACAGTAAATTTGATGGCATTAAGAATCAATGTGCTTTGTTTAGTCGTAAAGATTTTTTGACCCTTAAAAAATTGAGCTCTGATTCTAGTCTTTATGTTACAAAACCAGATAAAGGCAACGGTGTTGTTCTGCTCGGTAAGCATGACTATATTTCCAAAGGTGAACGGCTATTGACTGATCCGGATAAGTTTCGCAAAGAGACCACAGATCCTAAGACTCTTATTGTAAAGCTTGAAAATAATATGTGTGTGTGTATATATATGTGTTGGTGTTTGAGTGTGTTGTGTATGTATGGTTGTGTACGCCTGTATGTACTTTGTATATTGCCAATACACTTATGTGTGGTACTTTAATCGCTAGAGAAGGATTTAATTATACTTTTTTTGTGTTTCTGCTTGATATTTCTATTCAGACCTTATTCGTCTTATTCATGACTGGTAATTACTTTTTATTGCTTCCAGCACTGATGATGGAATGATTTTTATTCCCAAACGTTTGCTGTAATAAATGTTCTCAATAACGTTGGTTTTTCTATTTATTCTGCAAATAAAAATTGTTTTTAGTTTTCATTTCAAAAATAAACGGACTTCTCACACAGTTAGCATAACATCGTTTTTACTCTCATTCCGGGAACCAGTTATCCAGCGTTAAAAGTGTTCTCAAAAGTTGGGGGTTCGAAACATGTTTCAATCGAACACAATTTTCCCGAGCGGAAGAGACACTGCACTCTTACCGTGATCGTTTTACTGTTCGTCAGATGAGAGCGGAGTTTCTGCTCAATAATGAATATCTTACACATTTGTTGACTTGGAGCTAAAACTACTGTCTTAAAGAAGAGCTTGAATGTGACAAAAAAAATTCTCATGTTACCATGACCATTTATTTTCTGTCAACGAAACCACCAAAAATTCATCTTTTAAAATGTGAGAATTTCAATCAGAAGAGTTTCATCTGCTGTCTGTATTGCTGTTGGATTGTTTCTTGAATTGACATGACGAAATAAGTGGAACGATGGAAATAGAAGAAAGGAAATTTTAGTTCAATTAGAATCCCTTCAGAGTCAGCATCTTTCAATGATAATTATAGACGGGCGGTAGTAGGAATTTAGATGGCGCAGTCGTTAGGGCAAATGTCTTGACCCAAAGCGCAGACGGCGAAGATTCGATCACAGACTCGGGTCTCAGGGTTGAAAAGCGTATCGTCTGGACACTCCGCCGCCTCTTCCGTGAAGCTACCATCTTCTTCCTAAACCAACACAATTTAGAAAATGATAAAAGGCTAACATGACGAGGTCAAAGATATCTGAGAATTAATGATGAGCATAGACTAATTTGAAAAAAAAAAAATTGCGAATGCTAATTTATCGAGACAAAAAATGATAGATGTGGCTAAAAAAATTGGAAGGGCATTCCATTAGGCACAATTTTTATTTTATCGTATGGCGCGCGCGCGCGGCCGAGAACAATTTTTTATCACACTCAATTGCGGATATTTCTAAGGGACCATCATATTCATAAAACATGCTCAATATTTTTCATATTGTGTCAACTTTTCCGATAAACGATCGTCAACAACCTAATTGGTGAAGTGTCCCTCGAATAGAGTTGATCTTTTCCATGTCCCTAGAATCAAATTTATTGACACCCCATTTACCTACGATGCGCGTTTCCAACTTCTAACTAACGTCGTAAAAAACTTAATTCATGTAAGCATTCTTTTAATATTGCTAGGTTTTGTACCCACCACGTCACACTTGTAGTAGATGGTGCAGTCGTCAGGGTCAGCATTGTTGCCGGGCTCGGTGCAGTGCTCGGAAGCTTTCGGTCGCACAGAAGGCATTGCTTCAACCTACCATGTGAAACATTTTTGTTAATACTGAACCTAAACTGAACATTTAAATTAAAAATAATTGGACATTTCAATTAAATTAATTGAACATTTCAATTAAATTAACTGAACATTTCAATTAACTTAATTGAACATTTCAATTAAATTAATTGAAAATTTCAATTAATTCAGACCTTAAGGCTTTCATGTGATGTCAAGTCGTCGGTAACGAAGGCCCGGAGATGCACAAAAAGGATGATTCTGCGAATTTAGTATGGATGATTTAGATAGAGAAATATAACGGCCATTCCGTACGAGTAACTTGGTGTCAAATCACTCCTTTCAAACAGGCGTTGATTGCATTATGTAAAATGACGCTAAAAGATGAGCGCCATGCTTTGAGTTATGTACAGGCAACGCCTTTGCAAATCATTAAAGTACAGACTTGAAAATTGTGCTTTTGGCAACATGTATACTACACGAAGTCACACGGCGGCTGAATAATTTTTGCGCTCACAAATGTTTGTCATTTTAGTATTTTTTTTTAATCTAATCCTACTATGATCCTAAAATTTTCAAATGTTATTAGACCTTTGAAAATAAGTTGAAACTCGATTTTCAAAACAACAGATTTCGATTCACAGGTACGACACGAATAGAATGTAAAATTGAATTGACAAAAATGTACGAAGAAAACCAGACTTCAAGCACCTGCTATTACCATGATAGGGAATCCGTACTTCTATTTTCAATTTGCAGAGCTTAAAAGCAAATTTACTCACCCGAATATTCCCGAAAATACAAATAATGGAAACAACTCGCCGCAATGATTTGATTGCAGAATGAATAGAAGAAAAATGCTCAGCAGTAATTGAAGGTAATAAACGATCGACTTTCTCAAGTCTGATAATAATTGCAGAATTAACTACGAGGCTAAAAAGTACCGAATTTTATTTTGATCTACTTCGTATATTATGTATTATTTAATTTCAGAGTTTGAAGGTTTCAGTAAAACTGTAAATGGTCACATCCTCATAGTGTTTATCAAGCAGTCAAGGCATGTTTTGAGTGCATTTAGGATTCTAAACTTTCGTTTACAATTTAGAAATGAAAACCGGTTGGATAGATAACCTGTCAGTATTAGAAAAATGACTCATCATTGGGTTTTCCCGAATGTTGGTTTTACCGAATGCGGGAACAGAACCAAATAAGACGGCGGAAACAAGTCGCTGATCCTGTTTCTGCTCGTGGAAATTGAGCTTGGCTTAAAATTTTAAATGACAGTGACAGACGTTTTTTGAAGAGATCGGTGAGGGAAAATTAGCGTTTTTCATCGCTGATGAGAACTATCGAGTTGTCTATCAAATCTGAATACAATTTCTCGAAGGACTGTGAGTCAAGATTTAGAGAAAATAACTAAGGAATTTGCAAATTCAACTTGAAGCAATTACTGCGAGTAACGAATCAAAAATAACGCATAACCCTGGTAATCCTTCCATGGACTTTTATTTTTTTGAGGGCAATGGGATCTTTCAGGGTGACCAATGCCCACTTCCCCAGGGCTAGAATTGTTCAAAATTGGTTTATCGCAAATGAGTGACCATTTGCACACATCGACTGAACACCACAATCTCTTTATTTGAGCATCATTAAAAAATTTATTTGATGAGCTTGAGAGGGAACTGTGTGACTCATCGCCCGTTTCTTCAACATTGATTGCTCTGAAGGACAGGTTACTTCGATTATAATTATGACCCGAAATGAAACTGCAGAGGTTTGAGAACTTTGCAGAATCAATGCCAGGTAGAATGAAAGCGATGACTTGAGCTACAGGCTGCCCAATCGCTTACTAATGAATTTGTGAACCACGTGACTGTTTAGAATACTTAGTGTATTCCCAAATGCATAGCTATTCTTTAATTTAGCGTACACCATGTCAACAAGAATTTCAAAGAGTTTTGTACGACAGGAACTTTGCCTAGAAATTGTCGCCAACAGCTGGCGCATGTTCTGCGAAGTCAAAATGAACCCGAGTTTGATGAAAGGTGTCTCGGAAAGATTAAAAATAAGCGCTGTATCAACAGTATAATTCAACAATATTAAATACAACTAGAATTTCTCACGTTCTCCAGCTTATCTGAACATTGACCTTGACGTACGTCTTTTCACAAGCTACACCATATTCAAGCAAGCGTAGATTTTGGTAAATTATTTTTTGGGAAATTTTCACTTCTGAGGACGAGTTCCAGGGAGTGGGGAAAAATGGTCGTTTTTGAAAATGATGCAAACAAGTACACCTAAATCTGTAACCACAATGCTCAAGAAAAATTAGATTATAGCGCCACTGAAAAGCCATACCTGAGTCCCGATACGAATATGTGCACATGGAAATTTAGGGCGAGAATTTAAAGTTTGAATGTACCGTCGGGTTCAGAAATTGTTTAAAGATTTAGAACATGTAATAGGCATTAAGGAATGTGTTAACGCTCAAGCACAAACAAGTTCGAATTCAATTGAAATGTAGAAAAACAATTTGAGTGAAGTTAGGAGAGTAAAAGATCATAATTAAAAATGGCTGATGAACTTATAATTTTTTCTTGTTTTAGGAGTCTCACTATTTTTGTCGGTTCAAAATTTAAATGACAATTTTACAAAGTTTATTTAATTTAATGTCTCGTCTTGCCAATTGAAATATAAAGCATTTTTTTAATGCTTAGAAACATTTAAAGATTTTAAAACTTTGAGAGCGTCAACAACAAATGAAACAAGAAATATCTAAAAGTCCTGAAAATTAGTGTGGTAACGATTAATTTCACCCCTCAATGAGCACTAACAGAAGATTTTTAACGCTCATGAATTATTTCTTCTTCGTGTTTTCTTGACACTGTTCTTTTTCTTTACCTTAGAAAGGACCTAATGCTTGCATTTCCTTGAAATATCATTCTGGTATCCTGTTGAGTGGAATCCTGAAAGCACTTCTCGTACGATACACGAAGAAGGATTTTGGTTCCCATACACACCATAGATTCGTAAGTGGTTATTCAATGCAAGAATAACTTGTATACGGTCATTAAACTTAAAGCACATAATTTCAGCCAACTTCTGAATAATAAGTAATACATAACTCATGAAATCTCATTACACATTAAATTAGTTTCCATCATTATATGAGTATATGGTGAAATCACTGTCGTTTTCTCACCTTTTTCGGCTGGTAGGCTTGAGAGGAGCTAGCGACTCCAGAGAAGGCTTCCCTCAAACTCTGGATGAGAGGGTACGGAGAGCTAGCGCATGTTCCTCGGAAGTCGTCCGTGTCGATGCTCCACACGAGCACTCCAGCAAGGTTGTTGCTACGAGCGTATGCAGCCTGCAAAAATCAGAATTTTTCAAGATATTTTTTCAGTTCTATTCATTTATTTATATTTATTCGAAAGTTCATCTTCCACAAACTACGTGGTTCATATTTTTCTCGCAAAATAAGATATCAATTAAGGCGATGCTAAAAGCACTTTAAAGTGTTTGTAAATCGTTATTGAATAGTAGTTATAAGACCCTAAAAATGAACAGCATGTTCCAGTGCACAACGAACAAATGTACCAGTACATGCTTCATTTTCATTATTTTCTGTCAGTCGAAGGTTATTTATGATGATTTAACCTTTGAATGTCATCCCGTGGGTTTACAGGACAAACCTTTTTCCTTTAGTCTAGGGCAGCAGAGTGAGCACGTCTTAGTTAGCGAAGCGATTTCGGTTTTTCGAGATCATCAATTCGCGGTTAGTTTTATCGCAAGAATATCTTAGATATCATTTAATAGAATGATTAGTAATTACAAACAGCGAACACTTTTAACATTAGAGTAAAGAGTGTCACATTGTTCATCCTTGTTAGAACAACACTAGCAGTTCTTTTTCTTTTTCATTTTGGTTTGAAGATGGAATGTTTCGGGAAAGCAGTTTCCGTTCATAATTTGTCGATGGTACAACTTTATTTCTATCCTAACAATTCACGTGCCTTACCATAGCATTCATGTCAAAAAAACAAAAGAGAAGCGCGTCCCGTACGTACCTTATTGGCAGCCGACTCGGGGTCATCGAAGCAGCACCACGTGTTGCCAAAAGTGAAATCGTAGGCGTAAGGTTCATTCATGTCACTTTCTCTGATGATGATCCATGAGCCGTCAATGTTCGATTCGCACAACTTGAGCGAGAAACAAGGTATGATTATTAATGTTCATCCTGGTAATGTTAATTCATTTGCTTGATAAATGTAACACTCTTTCTAAAGAAACAACTTCTATAGAGGATTGACAAAATTATATTTACAGATTTATGCTTTTCGCTGGATTCAATCAATGAGTAAAAATTATGGAAGGTAACTACATGTGAGGTTATTTTTTTCTCTAACCAGTTCCGGGGTATTTTGTATGTATTTTGATGACGACGTTACATTCTACGTTGGCTTGGACGTATATTCGTCGTCATTAATCTGGTTCACCAAGTTAAAAAATTTGCTCTTAAACGAGGACAAACATTCCAAACAGAATATAATCTCCATACGCACTAAAGCAGTTTGTTGGTTGTTTGACTGGATGCTCTCTTCCAACCCATCACCAGTGTGCAAATACTAAAATCAGCGATACTGAGTGAAAAATTGAAACTGAATGCACAATGATGAGTATTCTGATTGTTTTGATAATCTATAGGGGGAATATCTGAACCAAACATTAGGACAACTAATTTATGTTCTCGGAATATAATTAATTTTTATTAATCTTCACTTCGTTCCCTCAACAGATGCATTAACATTGGGAAGATTGGACAGGTAGAGAAGCCTGTTTCACTGATCCATTCATCACGCATTTTCAGTTGTTCAAGTAATGTAACCTATTATTGGTATTAAATTATTAAAAATTCAAATGCATGATTTATTTTGGTAGGCTAAACATTGGCTGTCACTTTTAACTCGAAAATACAATACACCTGTTAAACATCAAGGTAATAAACTTGAATGTGGATTAAAAAGATTGAGTTCAAATCAATCAAACTCAATTAAAATTTTCAAACTCAGGTTCACATTAGTCAAAATCAAGCTCAAGTTAGCCAGTGAAACTTGACCACTTTTTTTAAACATACATGTGCTATTACCGATAAATTTATTCAGCGAAGAGCAAAACTAAATTGCATTGCAAGGTTTCACATGAGGTGTGAATTTTCATTTGAAATGTGAACATTTGCGTGTGAAATAATTAGGAAATAAAAGCAAGACGTAATTCGAAGTTAAATTTTCGAGGTTGTGTAGTGGACTTTTACAAATTCACATAATTTTTATAATTTGATTTTAGCCCAAACATAAAATGAATACAATGCAGGGCGTGTAGGACAAGCATCAGTTATGGAACGATGCATGTCACTTACATAATTACTGAGAAGCAATAGCATGTGGTAAATCATGGTTTCTGATTTGGTCAGAAAGTCCCAATACCAAGACGAAGTCAGATGCCTCGAAAACCATGGTTTATACCAGTTTTTTTTGTTATTTTAGGACTCTTCCTATCACCGCATCGTGACCCATAAGATAATGCTGAGTCTTCTTGATTGCATTTTAATAAAGTATCTTCCAGCTCGTTGAGACACTTTTTGCATTCCAATAAATCTTTAACCTCATCAGCCTGTTCAAAAAAAGTGTAAATTCTCAAATTCAACATGATGAATACTTTTTGAGATTTTACGTGAAGTTTAGTTAAAACTACATGAACTTAAGTTAAATGAATTTCTGCTAAAGTTGGATTAATTTACCCTTTTGTTCGATTTAAATCAACATATGTTATTTCAATTTGAATTTAAGTTCGAATCACTTGAACTAGAGTGGGATTTATTTGAACTTCAGTTCAATTTATAAAAAGTTAAAGTTGTTTAATTTGAAATGATGGTGGGTTGATTTAAAGTTAAATATATCATACATTAATATTTGAATTTCAATTTAATTCATACTTTCGATTGAACAATTTTAAATGGAATTAAGGAAAATCCCCTGTTTTAAAACAAGATCCAATTAGTAAAGATTGACTGGAAGTGGATGTAGCGGAGTCTTCTTCAGTTGCATAATTTTGTTCCAGTTGTACTCTGCAAGACATAGCCACTATGTCCTGAACCTCAATTACGGCAGTGTTGATATGACTCATTCACCTATTCCCTGGCGTGGTTTACTTCACTCACCTCGTTGTAACCTAGCGTTCCAGGAGACCTGGTATAGTTTCCAGCACTGCCTGGCTGGGATGCTGGAGCATACATGCCAGTTGACGTGGGCTCGTCCAGCGTCCAGGAACGTCCGTAGGTAGCGGCTCCCATTACAAGTTTGTCAGGTGAGGCTCCTTGGTCCAACCAGTAGTTCACAGCGTAATCCACGTTCAGGAATAAGTTGGCAGTCGTATCCTTCGGATTAAAGTGTAATAAATAATGAGCAGTGTTTTGTAACGTAGATATTTGGCTTTCATTTGAACAATTGCACTGGAAATTGATTACACCATGGAAGCGACCGTGATGCACTCAGTGTCGAAGCAAAACTTGTGTAAAATATTATTTGAAATTAATAAACAACCACACAAAAATTTTTTAAACGACCTTAGTTTTTGTTAAATCAGGGATGTACAACGGTTTATATTCGTGAGTTAGCGTTTTAAACTAATTCAATCTCAATTGACTAAACAGGAATTAAATGTACATTAAGTCAGGCAATGCGAGACAATGTTCCTGTAATTTTTTTGTATAGCCGCACCCAACAGGTTACCTGTAAAGTCTTGAAGCTTAGCAATTAATGAACATTACTTTCACATTTCATTTCACGAATAAATGAAGAATTTCAAAATGAAATGTCCTTTTGTGTTGAAAAATGAGATTTATCTTCATCTTCGTCGCGTTACTTTTTTAAAGACAGAAAAAATTTCATTTCACTAAGATTTATTAAAAAAAGCGTTTATATATATTTGTGATTGAGATGTATGAGAGTTGCATTAATGCATGAACCAGATGAGATAATGTAATACTTAGTTCAAAATAACGTTACCTACGGCGCTACCCCAAAAAATGACCGAAGTCGTATTTACTCTCCATGTTTTCATTGAAAAGCGGAAACTGAATCAGAGTTCGGAAACTCTGTTTGCGTTAAGTATCGCATTCGTGAAGGATGAAGTTACACCAATGTGTACATGAAATGGAGCTGGCAGTGGTGTTGGGACTCTCTCACCAGCTCAATGCAACACACACAGAAAAGTTACGGTCGCCGTACTTCAGGATAGGGGTACAAGATAGTGTGATGGTGCGTATAGGTTTCCCAAGCTCCGTGGAAATCGTAGGTCATTAGATGGATGAAATCAACTGCTGCTGATATTCTTGGAATGTCGTAGGCAACGTCGGCGACTTCTTTGCTGGACGATACTGGCGCCGACAGCGTGAACCCGTTCGCGTGCAACGCAGCGCTTAGTTCTTCCAGGATAATTACAAAGCTTTCCTAAGAAAAGAGAATGAAAAATGTTATAAGAAAAAGATTTTGCAGTAAAATTTTTCGAAGAATTTTAGGGCAATTACATTTATGCATGTACTGCTGTTGTACTTATAATTGTATGTTTAAATTTTTAACAAAAATTCCAATATTGGGGGATAAAGAAGTTCATGAGTGTTCATTATACTGAACATAGAAATGAATTTGCTTGCTGAATTGTTCTAACTTTTTGAAAATAATTTCTACCCTCCACAAGGTACAACATTGCAAAGAAATTGGGAATGGAACGGAGAAATAGTTCTTTTTAAATTTTTAGTTGACCAATTTGAGAATCATCTGGAACGTCTCAAAATCAGAAAAGCCCCGAAATAACGGTTCTCATTGCTTACCTTGTCTTCTGGCGCACCTCCTCTCTGAGTAGGGTATTCCCAGTCAAAGTCTAGCCCGTCGAAGTTGTGTTCGGCCAGGTAGCTGAGGACGCTGCTGATGAAGGTGGAACGGGATGCTGAATCAGCTGCCATCTGAGGGGATAAAAGAGAAATCTAATTTTGAGGGGGATTTGATTCGCAGGAGTTATCTTGTTGGACACATGTATTTATACTTTTGAAGCCGATTTGATCCTTGTCGGACACACATATTTACACTTTTGAGAGCGATTTGATTCATGTCGGACACACAAATTTAAGAACCGGTAATCAGTTGGTGAGGTGAGTTCTTGCTTGTTCATGATGGCTTTTATCACACAACAATCGTGGTTTATTTGGACAAGCTAAATGTATTTACAGCACAACCGCATATTTATACCACGTGTTATCTAATTAAACATCTTTCATGCTCCTAGCATCAGCTGGATTAGGGGTGTGTGCGCCTGAAAGATTAATGTACAAGATAGAAGTGCGAGTGCTGGATGGATTTAAGTTGCGTAATAAGGATCTTCGATAAGAAATATTCCTGCACTGCATAGTTCGTTAGCTCAGCGCATCTTCGGTTCAGTAAAGAATTTAAGTGTGTACAATTGTACGACTTCATAGTTTGACCAAGTGTTGTCACGCATTAATCGTGAATTACTACATTGTTGTGGGATATGGGTATAAAATTATTGCTCTCAATTCCAGCCACCAAAATCTTGGCTATAAGTTAGTCTTGCAGTAGATGTTTACTGAAATTTCAAGTATTTCATGCTGTAACATGAGTGACATGCTGTAACCTTTTTTTTATGCTGTAACATGAGTTGCGGGCCGCGTACAATAATGTGCTTAGATCATAGCAGTTAGCTTAGAACCGTTCGGTTAACAATTAAAATGTTTTGATTAACATGCAGGAATACAGGACTCAAACACTGAACCAGAATAAGTACAAACTATCTTTCAGCTTGCGATTCAGTTTCTAGTGACGAATTGTTTTTTTTAAAACAGCACTGAAAAAAAGTTGCGTTTCAAATTCCAACTGTTTCTTGTAAAACTAGTGTACCCGGCCCGTCAAAAATAACGGGATTCGATATTCTTTTCGAATAATTATCCAGATGCGGATGACAAACAAATATATCCATTCTAGTAGTACCCACGATAAAAAACATTCTCGTACTTGTGCATTGGTGAAGCTCGTTTCATAGAGACGGTCATAAAGCATCCTGGTGAGCGTCACAAACACACGCATCAACCAAACAAGCAACAACTGAGGGTTATTGTTTAACTGGTGTATGCGACCAGTCAAAAATAACGGGTCAAGTCAGTTAAAAAATAATAACCTGTCAAGCTTCCTTTAAATAAGTCTTAAGGCATGGATGGCAAACATATATATCCATCTTATTAGTACCCGCGACTAAAATATTTTTGTACTTGTGCACTTCTGAAATTTATCATAGATTTGGTTATTTAGAATCTTTTTGAGCGTCACAGACACACGCACCAACCAAGCAAGCAACAATTGTGAATTATTATTTAATTATTACTAGCCCAGAAGTTTTGAAAAAAATTGCTAGAAAGTTTTCATCGTTATAAGGTGAATTATCTTATCAATAGATTTAATTTTCACGCAATATTCTTGATTTATAAACAACAGTGAGCAGATGCAAATTTTTTCAAATCACTTTAATGGTATTTGTGATACCAACCGAGCAAGCAGATCCCCATAGTAATGACATAAGGGAAATTACGCACAAAAAATCTATTTATTTTTAAATTTATGGTGACACCTGGCATTATATTATACATTTTTGATGCGTCAGAATGGATCGTACTCCCCATTATAATAATTTGTGCAATATATGTATATATATACATAAACTCAATTCCCACTTATTCCAATCTATTTGAGTGGTATCATAGATACCTTTCAAATGATATAAATTAACCTGGCATCCTCTCACTTTTGTTTACGATCCAAAAAATATTGCGGCAATGAAAATTGAATCTATTGTTCAATAAAATGCAATTTATCGAGAGGAAAAGAGACAGCAATTTTTTAGAAAACTTTTTGGTTTACAATAAATAGGCTGACTAGTTCGTCTCTTTCTCACGTTCTTAAGGATGATTAATGAACGTATCTATGATAAAAGTTTCACTAGTGCACAAGTTCAAGAATATTTTAATTGCCGGAACTATTAAGAAGCATGT
>JACJUY010000153.1:2701-71377 GCA_014220935.1 Platorchestia sp. MABIK
GGCTAGCTGGCCTTATTGGCTGGCTGGCTAGCTGGCCATATTTGTTGGCTGGCTAGCTGGCCATATTGGCTGGCTGGCTGACTGGTAAGCTTCTCGTTGCAACTGTCTGACAGGCCGCCCAGTGTGGCGGATTGTCTACCCCCACGCGGCTGGTATTGCTATGTGCCATTTTGTCAGTGTTATAGAACATTGAGTAGCAAAAATATTTTTTTTGGCTAGATTGGATAGGCATAAGTGGTGTCAAAAATATTTGTCATTCATCAGTGTCACTATGATTATATATACGCCCGAACGAATATTAATATAGGCGCATATACATCATGAGTCAGAATATGTGAACACATAAAATAAAAATTAACACGTGATCTTTTTTTTGAATTTTGCTCCCGAGTTACGCATGAAAACGAATTTTTGAATGCCTCTTTTGCTAGCATCAGCTAGACTCACGAGTTGGGTCGCAGGTACGAAAACAAAGACAATTCTTGGCACTCGTTTTAATGGTAGTAAACTTTCTCTGTATGATACAATGCCCTTCCTTTTCGAACATATACAAAAATACTTTTAGAATAACAAAACAGTTAGCATGCTGTACATCATATACAGTATTGAGTAGTCGCGAGGAACAGTTTCAGGCTAATTTTCAAGGAAAGTAGCTGGGGAAGGAAAAGTGATTAATTTTTTTGTAATAAGAGTTAAGAGTGACTGCGCAAAAGGAAACAAACTTGTGTGCAAAACAAAGTGTAAAATTGATACGCAAGTCGTGCAAAATGCGTCACACATGAGACTGAATTTCTTCCTCTGCGAGACGCCGTAAACTAAGAACCAAATACGAATTTTCCTAGGCAAAAGAATTTTCAACAAATGAGGGAAAATATTTATGTTGAGATAATCATGATTATCTATTTTTTCATACCGAAAAGAAACCACAGAATTCTGTTTAAATTTATGAATAGATAGCATGAGGCGAAAAGAGTAAAATCCCAATAGCAGAGGCATACAGAAAGTTTTACAACCTTTACTTCGTAACCACGACAACAAAAGACCTTACAATCACACTGGAGTGAAAGTAGTTCAATAAACTAAAAGCCATGGAATAACGCAATCCAGGACCTAAAAACTGAAGAACCATTTACACAGCGGTTTTGATAAATAAAACAAAACATACCTAGCTCAACTAAGCAAAACTTTCGGCAGTACCTTAACTTTTACGTGAACTAATAACATAATGACCAGATAATGAGAAATTCAACATGAGTAACAATATTTATGCAAGAGCTTTAGCACCGTTGCTATATACATACCAATTTGTTAACTCTGGTAAGACTTGATTAAGATGAGATGAGACAAAATGTCCGACATGTAAAACAAACGAATTCAGTCAGAAACGGAAAGTGAGAATCTACGTACTCCACGAAACGAATTCAAAGTCACCTTCGAAATTTTTCAAAAATGTATACGAAATAGTCAAGTCAAATTAATCATTGTTAGGCTTGGAGTAAGATTAGCTTCGTAAAAGCAATTTTATGAAATTCGAAGTTTCATATTTTGATCTAAGAAAAGACCTCACAGAGGTCATTAGGAAAAACAATGCGAAGAACTTCAACATAAATACTCAAGGAACATTAGATTCTTCTGCGTACCCGCACAGATAAGCAAATCAGGGCTGTGCCCTGATCAAATCATTTAATAAAAGATGGAGTCCAATAAAATGCAGTGAATGTCAGTAAAGTTAATCCTTAAATGAAACAGACCGCTAGAATCAACTAGAACACTTATAGTGGTCAATGAATTCATTCCGTGTAAATTAAAAGTAATGAAATTCAACTAAAATCGAGACCATGGTTAGCAAACAATGGAGCAAACAAAGAAATAGTGATAGTCATCCTGAATAGCGTAATACTTAAAATAAACAGTGACGAATCACTAAAATGCAAATTAAAGCAGGACAAGAATCGATAATGCGCACTATGACGCGTGAAAAAAATAAAAACCTTTATCACAAAATATTGCCTTTCTAATCAGGCAGAATTATTCACAATGAAAACGTACACATTTCGCTCACTCGAAGGCAATGTTACACACTTCAAAACCCTAAAATGTCAACACCTAACACCAAAGAGTCTAAAAATTGTCTTGCTACAGTTTACAGTAAGTACAATGAAGGCTTCGAAGTCTAAATCACGTTCATTTACGTCACAAACAGAATACTTCTTAAAAACATATGAATATTCCGCATTTAGTACCAGAGGGGAAGGGACCAGAAAATCATGCTGAATGCATAGAATCATTACAAACTTTTATCTCATGCACGGCGATCGTCACAAATATTTCATCACAGGGTGCCGATTCACTCACTGCCTGAGTACTTTTTTCTACACTTCACTACGAACACTCACTTCACTATGTCCTAAGCTAAGACACCACGTCGACTTGCCTTCATCCGAAGCACACTCAAGTCTGCCATTCAGCCCAATATTCTTTTTCTATTTGTTCCTTAAAGTAGCCATAGGAGACGAAATTTCATAGCTCGGAAAGTTGCGACGAGTTTGAAGGCAGAGTTTGGTGTGACTGTGAGGAAGACGACGTTGATCCGTGATGTTGATGTATAATTTCCTGCTGTTGAGATGTCGGGTTTAGGTGATGTAGAGGAGACATTTCCAGCGCTGACAAGTGGCCGTGAGTGGAAGAGCTAGATGAGATGTGTGCAGGCGAGCAGGATGTCACTAAAGGCTGGGCCGCGCAAGTGATGTGAGGCGATGATGTGACGTGGGGCACAGACTGCAAGGTGTGCACCCCGTGCGAAGATGATGTGGGATTGACGTGAGGCAACGTAGCTAAATGAGCGGACGCGAGCTGAGTGGAAGAAGTGATGAAAGCGGGCGGGAAAACATGAGAAGGGGAAGTGATGTGCTGGGAAGGCGGCAGCGGCGACACCGGACCAGAGTGACTGTACGATTCTACGATAAAATAGATTGACTGCAGGCGATGTGGTAAATTCAGTTGCCGACAGTAGGGGTCCGCTTCTAGCGTTTCTAAAATCTGAAAAATTAAAAGAAAAAGATTAATCACCACTTAATTCCTGGCAACATAATCATTCAAAATACTTACGTCTCAACAGTTACGTCTGACTCTCATTTTTGTTTGAAAAAATACTGTTAAATTAGAGCATAGTCAAGAATCTAAACGTTTTCGATAGTTGAACATTCCCACCTTAGAACCCCTAAATCAATGTGGAAGCATTTGCGACTCACCGGAAGGTGGTATTTGCTGATGTAAATGTAGAGCTCCTTGAGGGCAGCCAAATTGTTGAACTGCCCCAGGTGAGACGCTGACATCTGATGTAGGAGCTGGCCGAGCTCCTGGTCACTCACGGGCTGAGAGCTCGCGATATCACGATAATAATTCTTCACCTGCAAGCACGTCAAGGGGAAATTTTAGCAAGTAAAATAAACTCCATCAATCACAAGCGATTTACTTGTCCATTCAGGCAAGCATCACAGATTTTTACAGTAACGAAATAAAATTTTCCACAAAATGAATCTTTTCAAACTACTTCACAAATTTAAACTGATGTAAATTACAAGGTACAACACCATCATACATTTTTCCGAACCTTCGAACCAGGTAATCGAATGGGTAATTTCAAACTTAAAATCCTGTATTTCACTTACCATATTTCTATATCGAGGAATATCTTTGGCAAAAAGCAACTTGTTCGAAGGAGAATCTTTGCCTAGTTTGTGTTCAGTTGTGGAACAAGAATCGATGAAAGTTTGTGCGACTACTCCCAATGAAGCCTCTACGGTTGGAGATTTGTGAACGTCGAAAACGAAATCCGGATTTTTAATGAAGTTCACCCAGAAGCGGAGTGGGAGACAATTGGATTTCCAAGCGTGAATCACCTCGGGATCGTTAATACCATTGGCCTGAGCCTCGCTGTCGAGCAAATCGAAGAGCCACTTGACAGGCGGAGGAAGGCAGTCATTTGGGCTCAAGATCGTACGGAAGAAGTCGTCCACAAATTGCTGTATTGTGCCTTTAGTGGACAGAAGGCGGGTCAGGAAAATCTCCGGGATGGCTTTGTGCGTGCCGTGATTGTGGTCTCCGCGGCCGATGCTCGTCGTGGTATTAGTGGAGTCGTCGGTCGGCCGGACGATGTGATAGGCGTTCCGGGGCACGTCGGGGCCTGAAGGGGGAGGCGTCAGGGGACATCCGCTGTTAGCGTACGAGTACGGACCGGTACCTACATACGAGGGTCAAAATGAAAAACAAGTGAACAAAACAAAAATTAAAACGTAATTAATAAACTGAGGATAAATTGGCTGATAAAAAAAAATGGCATAAATTAACAATGTAAAACGAGCTGTGCCGCAGCAACTGAGTATTTGCCACAAAAACACACAAAAGTCAGCATTAAAATATAGAAACCAAGACAAAGGAAAAAAGGAACGAGATATCACACTAAATTCAGTTAGGTGCGCAAAAAAAGAATTTGACTGTATTCTCAACCTATGCTTCAAAGTTAAGGTAAAAAAAATTGCCAAAAATTCCTGAAAAGCCGAATGGAAATATGAGATTTAGTTCCACAAAAGTTTTCCATGAATATGGGATCTCCAAGTACTTTTTTTGTTCCTAGTAAGTCTTAAATTAAAAGCCATTAAAAAACCTAAAATTTATACCTCTTGCACAGTAGCTTTGAAAAATGGCATTCGTGAATTGAAAAAGAAGTGAACAGAACTTCGAAAATCCTCCCGTTATTATTTGCAAGAAAAAAGGGGCAAGTAATTAAACTTTCACCCATCGTGACAGCAGACAGAGCTAGAAAGTACGCTTAAGGCTGTAACCCAAGTTTCCAGTTGATTAAAAGCCACCATTAATGAGATGGGAGGGGGCGAGCTTCAGGGACTCTAAAGAAAGAACGGGAGTGAGGGCGAAGTCTCGCATAAATATATGGCTAGTCTAATTACCAAAGACAGGAATCGTGACGACGAAAGGACGTCAATCGCAAAACGATTTTTAAACAGCCTCAAAGCTGTAAAGAATTCAAATGAAGATTATGATGGAAGTCTAACTCACAGTTGGAAGAAGAATAAGTGGAGTCACTCTGACGTGGCAGAAGGGCCATGACGGCGGTGTCCTTCACGCCGTAGTGCTGCAGAGTGTTCATTTGACACCAGCCGTTCTGGACAACACTCGTACGGTCGAAGTCACTCAGCGTCACTCTACCAGCGCGACCGTGACGCCATTCTGTACAGCGAACAAACAAAGGTCTACTCATGACATTCTAGCAAAAAATACACATTCAGGATGAAACTTGGCACTTTGACTAGAAAGCTCTTACTCAGGAACCGTAAATAAAAACCTTCATGCTCAAATAAAAAAAACATCTGCTGCAGACTTTTAGGGTACCCATGCCGAAATCGGTCAACTGCTATCGAGAATGAATATCGTAATTAAATTAGGAATAAAAATAAATTGAATGCCTGGAATACTTAAAAAAAAATCAAGGGTATGCACATTAATCACGGAAACTTTAATGAAAATATGCTATATATTTCAGTTACACTCGACTAAAAGTAAATCTTTGACTATTTCGGTAACCACAGGTAACTCAAACTCATCTAGGAGAATGCGTCTCAATTAGTCAATAATGTTGGAATGCTCGCACCCGAAGATGAGCCGCATCTATCATCAAGGACACACGTAAGCTGTCTTCAAAAATGTTCACAGAGTTTAGCCTTCCAATGCTGCACTGTTTGAATTATCAGTAACAGCCAATGCAAGGAGAGCACAAGGAAGGCGTAGTTGAGAGAACTGACAGCTCTCCTAATGGAGGCTTGCTCTAATCCCTGACCAATGGACTCGGCAAGTTCTGTTGGACGCTGCAACAACAGCCAACCATTAGGATTTAGTCGAGCATGGGTCTCTCCATGGGGACAATACATGAGAAAGTGCACGGGTGACACTCATTCGAATCATTTGATGTTCGTAATAGCGCGACTTGCTGATCGCAGCGCAACCTGCACGACAAGTCTCGAGAGAGATTCGATATTATAAAGCACTTAAGCATTGATGACTTAAAGAAATTTTAAAAAGATCAGCACGACAAGAATGAAAGTACACGACTTATACAAGGTGGCTCTAAAGTCACTTCACCATTTTGAACATTTATTACACGGCAAATAATACAGCTATAAAAATGAGTTACATACAAAAAGAAGAAAATCTTAAAGTTTCATACCGTTTCAATGATACGGATTTGAAACATATTTTACAATCAAAATTTATACAATTATATCCCAAAAATACTGAAACATAGCAAGGACCAGCGAACAAAGATGGTGGTGGAAAGTTGAATGAATGACGAGACTTTTACCCCACACTTAATCATGTTTCATAAGACCCATTTCCATATCAGTGGGCACGTTCATAAATAAAACTTATTTCTGGTGTGATGAAAACCCTAGGTTAACCCCTAAGTGACCACTTCATGCGCAGAAGGTGACCGTCTGGTGTCGCATTAGATGGCAAAAATCATTGGTCCATAGTTCTTCGAGGATGTTGATAGTGCAGCCATGACAGTGGAAGAAGAAAGATTGGATTAGATTATTAGTAAGTTTAAGACTCCCTATTCGCCACAAAGGCGATCAAAAGAGAGGAAGAAGAAAGGAACCATTTAGTATGGAGTTAAGGGAACGCGGAATCTATGCAGAAAAGGCATAGAAACAGTAAGTTGAGAAAGAAGATTATGAAACATGATCAAAGTCGAAGAAGAAAGTAGTAGCCGCTGAAACAGCAGTGAACCGAAAAAAGATGGTCCTTAACACAACAAACATTTTATTTCAACAAAAAGAAGGCCTACCCGACTCTCAGCTCGGGCCCTCACATTTTCCCCCTGGGAGAGCTATATAATTCCCATAAATACAATATTTGTATCCCCCTGAGGGGAGTGAAAGGAGACAATTACAGACAAATGATTTATAGCCACATCTGGAAAATTTGGACAAGCAGAATTTGTGGTTCCAACAAGATGGGGGCGACACCACACACAGCAAGAGAATCATGGCAATACCAAGAGCTGCCTTTTCTGGTCGTTTAATTTCAAGTTTTAGTTACGTTCCATGGCCACCACGGTCTCCTGATTTTAAATCGTTTAGATTTCTTCGCATAAGGATACCTTAAAGGAATGGTTTACATCAATATGCCTAATTCTCTCCATGAGTTAAACATCATCGAAGGAATCAACTGAATAACTTCAGATATTTTTAAAGTCATGGAAAATCACGTAAGTAGAATACGCTTCAGGTTTAAATAAAAGAACATTTAAGAGATTTATTTAAATAACAAACTTTAAGATTTTCTCCTTCAATTCATATGTAAACAAATTTTTACAGCGGTTTTAGTTGTGTAATAAATGTTCCAAATGGTGAAGTGACTTTTGCACCAACCTGGATACATGGAATAATTTTTAAACCTGAATGATTTGTAAATGTTTCACAAATTGCAGTTCAAACAAACAAATAGTTTGCAATTGTTGGTAGCTCATTTAAGCTATGAATTAATAACAATGCCAAAAACCTTAATACATTGCGTGCTACATTTGTTTCAATTGTGAAAAAGCGTGAAAAGTACACAATGAAATGATATACGCTTTCTTTTCTGTCAACACATTTTTCCATTGTTTAATAATGATGCCGTGGGCTAAATTTCATCTTCCCCACTTGGGCAACGAAAACAAATGCAGTTTAGAAAAATGATTAACAACGAAAAATATCCCAGAACACTGACTTAAGCATGGACCATTTTAGTTTTAAGGTGAACGAAGGTCCCCTAACACTAGGATGTAAATTACTTTCCTCATGAGCATCAGCACACAATTTTCTAAATTTAGAATACAAACTGCTGAAAAAAATTAGCAAAACGCGCTGTATCGCGTCCTAGGGAGGATTAAAGCCAGCGAGAAGGCAGTGGTGAAAGTAGTGCACCGCATTCAAATCTCGCAAGTCAAAGGGTCAGCACCTTGCCAGGCGCAGATGAGTCTGCTGATACAGACACTCTGTAATCGAAGGTCTCGCTCCGGTTGGGTTATGCAGGTCGATTAAAATTTCGCTTTAGCTGCACGCGTTAATGCACTACGTGTTTGAGACATGTAAGAATGAGCCAAGAGTGTTATTTCAAGATTTGAAATAACGACCCTACAACGGAATGAAAAGGTTCGAAGCTGCCCACTGGCCGGACATTCAACCTCATAACAAATACCTGAATCGAAATTCCCATAATGAGAGGAAAGGATTCGTGCTGAATAAGTATTTAATGTCACCGAAAGCTGCAGCGTGCTGCAGAAAAAGATGAAGCTTATTATGTCAGGATGTTAAGGATTAAGTCATCTTAAAGGACGATGTTCGCTCGCAAAGCTCCTCCTGATGAGGCATTAAAGGTTCCCTTCATTTATTCAAAGATAAAATTAGAATGGAAATTCGCGACTCGGTAATAAAAGATTCTCACATATTTCCAATTCAAATCCCGAAATGCGTCTCGCTCATCGCAACCTAGGAAGTACTTGAGAGTTGTGCACAGAAGATGAGATCGCTGATGAGACGGCTGTGAAAATGACTTCGAGAAATTGAGTACCATTCATTTCGCCATCGAAAAAACGCCTAAGCATTCACGCCTGTTAGCAAGAGAGTGAAAATGAAATAGGCTTCGAAAAACGACCATAAATTTGTTCAAAATGTGTGAGATACACACATCACTAGATTAGATTATAGGTTAGTTTACGCCTCCCTAACCGCTACAAAAAAGAGCGTATAGAAGAGCGGAAGGAGGAAGGCACCATTTAGTATGGAAATTAGGGAATACGGGATCTATGTAGAAAGGGCATAGAAACAGTGAGTTGACAAAGAAGTTCATGAAACAAGATAAAAGTTGAAGATGAAAGTAGTAGGCGCTGAAAAACAGGACAGCAGTGAACCGAAAAAGGTGGTTTTTAACATAGCAAAAAATGTTTTATTTCAACAAAAAGAAGGCCTACCTAATTCTCAGTTCGGGCCTTCACACATTTTCCTCTTGGGAGCGCTAATTCCCATAGATACAATAGTTGTATCCCCATGAGGGGACACACATCACTAACAAGGAGGGAAAACGATTCGGTAACGATGTCAATATTGTCTAAGTATTCGCAAACTCTACTTTCCATGAATTAGCACTAACAATATTGCGAATTGGTTACATGGCTCTCCCCATGAATAATACCATATTAAAGATAAGACTAAAGCGTCCCTAACCACAACAAAGCTGTTCATACGAGAGGAAGGCTCTATTTCATTTGGAATCAAGAGTACGCTCTAAGTCTAAGTACGAGATGTGCCGCCCCCCATGTGCATAGAGACCAACCAGCATGGTTAAATGAGAGAAGTTCATGAAACAAGATAAAAGTTAACGAAGAATATAATAAGTGCTGGAAAAAAGACAGCACCGAACCGATAAGAGATGACTCTTGACAAAAGAAAACATTTATTCTTTTTCGACCAAAAAATAAGAGGCTTACCTAAGCTTCTGCTCGGGACCTCATATCTTCCCTCTGAAAGTGCTATTTACCATAGATACAAGAGTTACTCAAAAGAACATTATTACAAAACCACCGATCTCCAAACGATTTTAGTTTACATATTTGAAAAATAAGTTCAGTGTGTGAAAAATATATAGCTGAATAAGTCACAAAATAAACGAAAAATGGGCTGAATTTCAGCCGATAGCTTACCAAGATCAAGATCATGAACAGACGGCCGGATGGACTGAGCCGAATTTCTGTAGACTGCATCGAGGATTTTGCCCTTCACTTGTGTGACGGTGTCGCAGTCGAGCACCTTGACCTGCACCTTCTCCTCATACTCCTCCGAGTAAGCGGCCACGCTCTGTTAGAGTCAAGAAACACAGGCACTTCAGTCAGACTCCAGCAATAGCTAACCTCACTAAGCAACGGAACCGAACATGCGTTGCCAAACGGATCCAATTGCAGATAGATCGTATTGATATACCTAGTCGAAGAAAAGCAAAGAAGTTCCGAGTTATTTTGCGATTCTTTGTACTTTCATTCAATTCCAAGAAATGCAATAGTAATTAGATACTAAAAAAATTTACTTAAAATAATAAAATAAAAATTAGATATCGAACAAGTGATGGAGATGCCTGAAGATTAGTCATTTTCCACTAGTTGAACCCAGTACCCAGTTAAAAATCGGCGCAGTGTCTACTATGGCTACCTGCAGTTAGGCACTTCATGGTCGATATAGAGCAGTACATTGTGTCAATAGTTCAAATTAGAGTGAAGCTCGATTGTAACCATCAGTGAGCTAGTGCAGTGAAAATAACTCGCGCGCTTTTGCAGCGCGAGCTTTCACAAGCCATGATTTGTAAACAGTGGTCACTTCTGATTAGCCGTCCACTGCAGTTTAGTGTTGCTCTATAAGGTTAACAGACGAATTAATTAGTGGCAGCTCCGGAGCAAGAACAGTGCAGTATAAGCACACCTGACGCCTGTATCGCTGCACCGATTTTATTTACTGCACCGAACTGGTAGAGTACTGCGCCGATTTTTTATAAGGAGCTAACACTTCATCGATGAGAGACACATTGGACAGGGTAAAAACAAGCAGATTCGCAAGCACCAAAAAAACAATGATTAAAAATATTTAAAACATTAATGAGAGATGATTCTGAAACACTTCGAACAGAACTGATTCAGACAAAAAAATGTAATTTTTTGCAATTCAATGTTCAAATGGCGTTAAAGGGGAGTTACATAGGTGTTTACGAAGGATACATACACTGTAGGTTGTCTGGTAGGGTATTTTCTCATAATGAGGATCATCGTGGAGGAGATGGATAGTCTGCAACGAAGAAAAAGCACCGAGTGCGTTAGACAGGCAGAACAGTAAAGGCAATCGAGTGTCAAAGTATGGAAGAACACTGGCCTCCTGAGAACTTTAATAATAACTAAAAATTCAAAAAAGATCGATTTTACAGCATGGCATTGACTACTGATTAAAGACGGTGGACTCGTTCCCTATGACTAACAGCATCAAAACACCATCCATGAAACTTTTTTGTTACACTTCAGTCCAAAGCTCATTAAAACCTAAGGGAACAGGTTAAAAGCTAAATAACTCTAAGATTCGAAAATCCTAAATATTCCACAATTCAAAAACCTAGAAAATATGTTCGTAAGCAAATTATAGCGAGCACTAATAATGGATCTTTGAAACGAACACTACACGCTGTTAGCGATGAAATTGTAAGAGAACCTCTATAAAAAAGTAAAAATCTACAGCAATCCAGATCGGACACACGAAAAAGAAATAAACAAAAGAAAAAAAATTAAAATGATGAGTTGAAACAAGATGCGAATCAAAAAGTCAATTCCGAAGCCGTGTTATAAGTTTACAAAATATATGAATCAAAATGTTAATGTCGAAGCTGTGTTAAAAAACAAATGCACACACGTCAGAAGCAAAAATAATCAGTGAAGTATAAAATCCGCGTGACGCACAGTGTTAAAGTTGGTGCCTCACCGTTGGCACGTAAGCAATTACTCCGCACTAGCGTCCACTTTTGCCACATGGCCCATTTGTATAAGCGGTGAGGCAGTTTTTGTAATCGCCGGAGCTATCAGGTCAGAAACAGTATCTCGCTTTCCCAATGCCGTCTTTAATTATCAACGAAGCTAAAGTGTGAAAATTAACAAACAAACTTTGATTGCCAATGACACGAAACCCTGTCTCAAAATAAACAGAATCAAAAGTCTGTTCCACCAACAGTGAGTGATTAGAGAATTTATTGTAAGAACGTATTTTAAAAAACTTCTGAAGAGGATTAAGGAATAAACTGAAAAAAGATTGACGTTGGAAATTGAAGACCGATTGGAATTCTTTAGGTATTTTTTTCAACAAAAAAGGGACTTCCCCTGAATTAAAAAACAATTACAGTTGAATAATAAATATTAAGTTAAAATAAAAAACTACACAATAGGGTCTCGGCGATCATACCCTAGGTCCATAATAATCAATAAAAAAAAAACTTATCACGAATAGGTTTTTGTACAATAAAATGGACGATTACCTAAATAAATATTCATAATATAATACAATTTTCGAAGCTTCTTCTTGAAGTAAATCATACATGCAAGTTGCTGGAGCAAGCTTGTTATGACATGCATGTCGCAATTTAAATTTGGGGAACATTTCAAGACTAATATTTTCTGTACATCTATTTTAGCAGTCTCGTGCAATAAACTTAACTTAACATGAATGGAAACCAAAAACAGAAATTTTTTTCGCGACTCAAAAGTGCTGGCATGAAGAGGCTCAAAGTTCCGAGAAAAGCCAACGCAGAGGCTCCTGGCTATAGATAGGCTCTAATTTATCGGTCTGATGGCCAGATATCTCAAGTAAATGGCGCCTCATCAGCTGGTTAGGATCAGACTCTTAAATTATGACGCCTGACATCCAATACCAGAGCTATTATCATAAATGCTTGCAAAAGGTTATTGCACAGAGTGCAGGAAATGACAATGCATATAGATATCAAATGATGTTCCTCCACTACAGTAGCAACCGCACCACAGCGAATGAAACGACCCACCGATCGAAAACTTTATCTTGCCGCATCCCGCAAAGTATGGCAAAGACGCCCAACTGCCGCAACACGACACGGTATCCGTAAGAAAATATAGTTCCTTGCGTACAAAATAATATCGGAAAAAGCAAATGTACTAATGTAAGACATGATGACAGAACAATGCAAGATAGATTATTTAATTATTCGACATACATCATTCTACATTGACAAGAAAATGTGTCTTATTGTAAAACGATACACATCTCGAGAGTTGAAAGCTTATTGAGAAAAAATATAAACAATGAGGTAGTGGCCAAAAGGTAAACAATATTTTTACAAGAAATAGAAGAGCAGGTAACTATTATCTGTAGCAGGAAACAAATGAAAAGCTATCGAATTTGCATGCAAAAGATATCAGAAGATATTCCCCCTAAGAAAATTCGACAACATGTTGTACATAGGGCCAATAGTGAGTAAGCACACCATCGTGAGACACGTGGCAATACAAGGTGGAAAATTTTAAGCCACTTTCACACAATATACATAAAAAAGTAGTAGAAATTTAAAAAACCCATGAATTATAAGCCAAAAAAAAGACTCTGAATCAGCTTCAAAATACAGAAAGAACATGACCACGACTAGGAAGACAGCGGGATCACACATCTTCCACAGAAGAAAAGATCATCAAATTATCGGCCCATGCGCGAGAGACGAGCGCAGTTCGTGAGGAGGCCCATCGCGCAGTGGCAGGTGCGTCGTCGTCAGAAATATTGCTCCATCTCGCTAAATTGCATAATCAATGGTGCGCTACCGACGTACCTTTGCCTAAACATGTGAAAACCGAGGCAACGACCGTCGCGCCTAACAATAACAACGAACGCCAGTACCGGGGAGTAAACCAGCAAAAAAGGTAATTTAAGAAGACAGGGATGTCGCGCATAATGAAAGCAGGAAAACTGACATTGATGAAACAATAAATTGAGTCTTGCTCAGCATTAAAATAGGAATGTTTTCAGCGGTAAATGACTTCTAAAGAAAGAGCTGGCAGTAAAATTCACGATTAAAATTCGGCATTCTGGTTTTTTCAACAAAAATTCTAGGTGCGACCATGAGGTAGTAAGGGTTCTGTTGGCCATCTTTGAAGCTAAGCTTGACAATAGAGGAGTAAATACAAGACTATCATTATCGTGACAAATTGCAGGACGCTGACACAGGACCCAATACCTGAAGTTTGAGGAGGTCGATAAATGACGAACTGAACGTGAAAAGAATGTTCCGGGTAGAAAGCCTGCGTTAATGTATTAACCATAAGTTTCCTTTGAGCTTCAGTAACAGATACTGTTATTTCAATCTTTTAATCCATATAACGCCACAAACAGGACGGTGAAAAGTATATTTTTTCTTATTGCATGAACTTTCAAGTTGTATATTCCAGCAAAACAGTCCTAGAAACACTTGCAGAGAATAAGAGATAACTCATTGTATGCCCCCATACGACAAAGATAGAAGAGATTAAATGATGAAGAGAAATATGTACGAACACAAAGCCCAAAAATCAGAAACTTTGCACACTCCCACTATAATGTCAATTTGATGGCGCATAGTACACGAGCTGAAACAGTGGACGAAAATGGTCATGAGGGAATGTCATGTTCTTTTCCTGAGCCCACATTAATTACTGATTACATCTGCTGAAAGCAATTTTATACGAACCACAAGAGGCAGAGTATCAGAACAGCGCACTAGACATATTACGAGACGCATAACACCTAGAAGGAGTTAAAAGCACGAGCTAGGCAATTGCTGTAAAAGTTGTCCAGTAGAGTGCTGTTCTCTGCTCACCGGTGCGAAAGCTCTTCTATGAGGTCCCTCCCTCCACCGCATGAATACGAAAGCAATCAGCGGCTTTTCTCTCCCCCAGCGAGTAATTTCTCAAGTGTCGCGCCGTGAGTAATATTAAAACACGCAGCCAAGTAGTGGCACCACAAGAGAGATGGTCACAATGAATCTCAGAGTAACAAAAATAACAAAAATCGAAGTGTTACTATGTCCCAAGTGTGCAACGAATACGGCACAAATAATTTGATTAAATTGACATCCTGTAGAATTTTGGGGACAAAAGAGCTGAACCCAAATCAAATTTGACCGGAAGTTCAATGTGTTATCGGATTGAATTCACCAGTCGAATGCGGATGCAACGGCGGGAAAAGAAATAGGCCGACCCAGAGAACCTCTCGAAAGGAATTTCTATTTGGCCAGCGAGACTTTGAGAAAGGAAACAAAGGCGTCCCTAGCTCTGCTGGCAATGAATAAGAGAGTCGACCTGAGGAGCACGGGTCCCAAGCAATGTCTCTATCGAGCGCCGTCTGAAATGGCAGGCATTTGGGTAAAGCGTCGGCCGGGACTCCAAACCATATCAATAATGTGCTCGTTAAGGGATATGCCTCCGCATTCGTTCACCCGCAACGATTTGAGTTTCAAATTTCAAACATCTCTCAAAACGTTTTGCTGAACTACCGAGAAGAAGTGAATTTCCAATCACTGTCACGCAGTATCCTCAGTGAAAATTTTATCCGTAAGTAACGCAAAAACAGTTGCTATCATTACACCGGCTCTAAGTATGATCAAAAATTACGCAAATTTGAGAATGTATGGTAGTGAGGCTTGTACAGATAATCGAACCCTAGCACAATTCAGTAAAGCAAAGGATAAATAACGTTTAAGATCATTTCTTAATAAGGATTTAGAACTAAAGATTACTGAAACTTTTGTAACGGTGCGGTGAAGTTGAAGCAAAGGATGCTGTTTGCGAAAAAAATTACAGTCATAGAGAGTTATGTCACAATGCTCACAGGGAATGTGGAAACGAGACGAATGGACACCCTGAACACAACGTATTTGCGACACTAAAATGTTGCAAGGTGCGGCCTGATGTTCTAGAGAGCGACTAGCCATAAAAGAGCTCTTATTAGTGAAACGAATTTTTTTTCACCAACTATAACGTTAATTTGCGAGTTCCTCCCCTACAACCAACCAACCAACCAACCAACACACACAAAATATACCAGTCACGCATAACCGAGGAATATTATTAAATACATTTCCCACGGGCAAAATTCGCAAATTCTTCAGAAAATCCTACATGAGCGCAAAGATAGACTGGCTGAGACTGAACATTCCTTCGCAGCGTAAAAGAGGAAGCTCAAGAGCACTTTTACACAAACAAGGTTCTATCTGCTTCAAAACCATAGTTTTTCTTTGCAGCTCCTAACTTTTCCACCTAAATTAAGTTTACATGATTCATTTCAAATAGAGTAGAAAGAATTAGAAATGGGCTAAATAAAATATACATAGATAAATAGGCAGAGCACATTGAAAAATTTACGATCTCTTTGCCTACAATTCAGAAAAAATAAATATTTAGCGTGAAAACGAGCAAGCAGAAATCATTGGCTTAAGCAGAAAGAGCAGCAAAAAAAACGAGTATGGAAAACATTCCCCCAACAATGAAATCAATAGACCGACGCCAATTACTCAGCTTCGTAGAGCACAACATTTTTTAGGAGAGAACATTAGGCAGGGCGAAAACCAAGCTGTCCGAGCGAGGGATGGACGGACTGCGATCCACACACGAGAGCAAAAACACACTCGAGGGAAGAAGATTCTTTTTAATGGGGATGGCGCCGTAAATTATGATGGTGTGGAGGGAAAGATGGAATTAGTTATGGTGAAGACAGAAGGGAGAGCGATGGGCGAAGGGGAGCCAGCGCTGCTGGGTCGCAGTCCATGCATTATACATGGCCTACAGCAGAAAGAAATGCGTTTTGGGGGAGTTTACTCCTCAAACGATGAAAAGCAACTGAGATTCATTTTCCTCAAATAATTTATGGCGGATACTCGACCAGTAAAGGCACGCAAATGCTTTACAAGATCGCTATAAAGAGAAGCATGAAGTCGTTCAGCAAGATAAGAGGCCATAGCTATGGAGCAAGCGTTGAAATGTTTTTGGAAACCTTTTAAAAGAACTCTAAAACTTGCTCATGAAAATTTCAGTGAAAATCAAAGAAGATACGCAAATATGTATGAGTGTGCAACGAAGCGGACTGGCGACGAAAACTTATAAAGCCTCACATGACCCGAGCGAGCCAACATCAAAACCCGCACTAGCAGAAACTGAAGAGTGATAACCAAAAAGCATAAGCGCAATCTTTTCCAAAAACAGACCAAAATGATTACTCAGCAAATTTGCAGCCATTATTCATGAGAGAAATAAAAGAGAGAAAAAGAGAGAGTTCGTAAAACGAAGTTCATGTTGCAACAGTGATATCGTCCTGTAGAGTTGACAAATTGGCCCTTTTCTGGGTAAAATAACCAAATTTAACCTATAAAAGATGAAAATCAGCCCTAACCACTTTCTCAGCATGCGGTAACTGGTCGAGGTTACCAGATGAAAAAAAAAATTTGAAAATTTTAGGCAAAAAAAAAATTTATCTGGCCAGTGGGCAGTGAGGCAATGCTGGGGCAGTGAGCAGCAACGCGTGGTGCCTGCAACACGATCCACCAGATGGCGGTAGGTGTAGCAGACCACATGGTCTCACGCATCACGACCTAACACGTCGGCACGCGCTCTAATTGATTTATGGCTCTCCAGCACGGACGCAGGGGGTTCTTATAACACGTCTATTTCTTTCGCTCAACGCCTCACGTCACTTGATTGAGCTTCACCACCTCACAACGTACAAAATATAGATTTGTAGACTAATTAAATAAAAACTTCCATTCTTTATCACGAACAAGTGTTGAAGACAGAGTTTACAAAGCAGTGTTTACAACTGCAAAACTTGGCGGAGTTAAATAGGGTCAATGTCAAGGTCGTGTGAGGCGCCTGGGCTCGACAGTCAATAGTTTGGATATCAATAATTGGATAATAGATGTCCAAGAACCGAAAAACCTCTCATTCTGTAATACTGTCGTTCATAGCTACACGCTTCTAACGTGGGATGGAATAGTATGGTCATATTATATTTAATTTCAAAAGTATCGCTAATAGTAAACTACTTTAAAGAGCTTCAAGTAGAAAAACATGGTAGCAAGTAATTTCATCCGTCGTCGTACCAGGAAATGAATTAATTGCCAGAAAATGAAAATACTGCAAATCGTTGAAAGCTTCCAAAAAATATTCGGATCTTGACGAAAGTATTGATACATGCAAATGAAAATACTCAATAAATAATGGGATATCAAGGCTTTTAAACAACACGAAACAATAGCATACCATGCAAACCGCAGGGAAATTTTCAGTTTAGTCGTTGGGAAGAAATAAGGCAAAAATAGTAGAATGAAATAATAGTTTACCAAGGTCCAAACATACAGTGAGCGCAAAAAAAATATCCGATACATGGTCAAAGTTGACGTGCCATAGTCACACAACAGCAAAGAAATGGGAGATTGAACTTATGTATTTTTACTAGTGAAACACAATTTTGGTATGGGAAAACACAAGTACTAAAACACAGATATTATTTGGACAAAAGTTGAAGTATTCAATCAAAAGGTATCTAACAAACCTAGAGAAATAATTTTACAGCGCTAATGAATAGTCCTCCAGCTTTACAGAGGGGTTTACGTGACAAATGCGATAGGACTTCATCTAAACAATCCCATTCGTTCAAGTACAAATAGAGGATATCGATAAAAATTTAAGAGCTGCATGAGAAGGAGCTCTTTGTTAAATGCTCTAATTCTAACGCGGCGAAGACTAAAGAATTACAGGAAAAGACTAGATGTCTCATTGTTCACATACATAAATGTGAATTAGGCAACCGGAGAATTTCCCCTATGCTAAAAATACCAATCTCAACCATTGGTGACACGATTTGCCGGTTCATGTCACACTAGTTCACTGCAAGTTTACAACGTTCAAAGCGTCCATCTAAAATTTAAACCACGAGACTTGACATTCAGTCCGTAAAGAAGAATCTTAGAGTAACACGATCTGAACTTCCGAATGATTTGGAAGCGGCTGGGATAAATGTATGTAAAAACTACATTTAGATCAGTTCTGAAGAATGAGGGATTCCATTCTTGCGCACCAAGAAAGGGAAAAAATTCATGTTGGAACCAATTCACGCCAGAAATTATTAAATTTTACCGAGGAACATTTAGATGAGCCTGTAAGTTTTTAGGACGCTGTATTACGATCCGAAGAGACGAACATTGAGTTTTTTGAGCGGAATAGTAATGGTCGCGTATGGAGGCAGAAAAACTTGAGCATGATCCTAATAATACAATCTCTGAAGTGAAATTGGTGGACGTATTGCAATAGTGTGGGGCTGCTTCATGGCAATGAGAAGCATTGCTTCACAGCTATGTTTCATAATTTGTGTATTCTGCTTCTGAATTTGCGTTCAACGCAAAAAAATACAGGACATGTTCCATTTCCAAGTACCATACGATTGTGTACAATTTAAAAGAACTTTGGAGCACGTATCGGATATTTCTTTTTCGCACTATATTTCTCTAAATGTTACTTAGTGATATATGCATGCTTGTGAACAGTTTATACAGCACAGGAATCACGTGGAAGAATGTATTAAAATTCTCGCTTAAAAATTAAGTAAAGCTTTTTCTATAAAACAGAGTAAGTGGCTGCTAAATCGTGACAAACGAGTGCAAATCTGACGGAGTCACTCACCTTCAATAGGTACTCACGATAGAAACGCGAATTTTTCCATTGGACTACATCCTTACATTCGCCCAAGCAACAGGGCTACGAGCACACCATTAACACTGCAAATTGAAGTACTCACGACAGGGGAGTGGGTGATCTGCTCCCTGAGGAGCCGCTCCTCCGAGAGGCAGTAGCGGGCGTCGTGCGTGACGGCGTCCACGGGCCCCTTCTCCACCTGGTGCTTGATGGCCTTGTACAGCAGGAACAGCGCGCTACCGGACTCGCTCTGCAGTGCAAGACAACATAGAAGAAAGTCAGTGCCGGCATGCATAATTCTGCACAAACATCGATGGAAAATGACATTTTCAGTGCGACATATAGATTTTGAAACGGAGACGAAATAGAAGCATCTTCAGTTTACAATTCTGAGATTTGCTATGATGTCAGAAGGGGAAAATGAGAGATGTTGGTTACTTCAAAACAGAAAACATCAAAGTTGCGTGCTATAAAGGAAGAACGCAAAACATACAGCTGAAGAAACCGAAATTCGCTTACACAACTGTAACCAACGTAGATTCGAAAATAACAAAGCGTAAATTACACACTCCTTTCACCTTTTCACTGAACTCTATAACATGCATAAAGGAGAATGCTTACCTTTAAATATGAATACATGGTGAGCGCAAACCAGTTGGTGAGAATTTTTTCGACAACAGTTTCAGTGCGTCGAAGCATGAGATGAGGATTCTTATTGGCTGTGGTCGCGTAGATGAGGCGACTGAGCAGGAGTCGTAAGATCTCCGTCAGGTACTCCATGCGTCCCATGAGCAGCACAGTCAAGAGAGAACCTACATTCACTCTGCACGACGCGACACCAATTATTTAATCACACGTACATAATTCCGTTAAATAATTCAAAACTCAGTAGTTAGAAATTCTGCACGCACGTAAACGATCTGAAAATGTAAATTTATGAGACTGTCATCTGCCAGCAACTAGGATAAGCGAGATAAATTTATATTTTTCAGAATCTTGAAAGAAATGCCAATTCGCTAAAAGAGTTGCTGCTAATTCACAAATAAGACTAGTGAAATAATGTTCAGTTTGACAACGACGCGCAGAATAAGATGAAATAAAATATACATACCAATGGAAAAATTTGTACCGAGAAAAATCACATTGTAATGACAATGGTTCATCGTTTAACTTCATCATTTGCTGAAGTGCAGCTTTATGTAAATACACATACGACAAGTTTCAGAATGAGTTCTCCAATTGAACTTTCAAAGAAACCAAACATCGTAACAGCGCACTAACAAATTGCAATAAGCCCGTCAAGGTAGAATACGACAGTTAACTTTCCCATGACAAAAAACATCCACTCAAGAAAAGTTTAACCATCAGGAAAAGTGCTGAAAATTATTTGCAGCTTCGCTTTGCTTTATCGACAATGTTCGATGTAACAGTAAAGCAGCTCATTGCGTGTCAAAACATGAGACCGTGGTCCCATTCCCTAAGTAAACGATACAACACAAGCTATCTTTCGCGCTGTGTCTCTACAGGGCATTACGAGAATTCGGTAATGAAGAAGCAACACACAACGGAGCCTCACTTGTCTCTGATGCTGAAGGTTTTCTGTGCTTCGAGGGTATTGACAAGCACCACAAGGAAATGCTTGTTTGCAATCAGTTGCTCCAGCTGAAGCATCGCCACATCGTAATTGCTGCGACCACCAGAAAGATTCTGGAGAACAAAAGAATATTTGAGCATCTAAGACGTGTTTCTGCATTAAACAGATGAAACGCGACAGATACGGCGACGCCATACAAAACCAGTGCTAAGAAGCGCAGAAAAAAATGGAAACAGTAACTTAAAAGCAACTCGAGAGAGAAAATCAATCCCACGGTGAGATATGCCGACTGATCGATAAATCTTGTCGGACTTTCGAGTGGAGAACGGCACTCGTTTCTGTGCCCCAGACTTGGCTGGTGGCAAGATTGATCCATCACCATCTCACTGATAAATGAATCAATGTAAAGCAAAATCTTGGCTGAGACTGGCACGATGGTGCAGCGACCACTAGTACGTCGACTGCACTGAAGTGAATCCGTAACATGAGAGACACTACATGGGACTTTATTCCGGAATGATACAAGAAGCATCTTGAACAACTCTTCTCAAAAAAGAATGACTATTACCTACTGTTCGATTTTTTGGTCATAGGTGACGTTTGACGGTATAAATTGCAACGTAAAAAAATAAAGATAAGACAAAAAAATCCATGCCTTGCAACTGTGATGCGCCTTAGCTTAAAATTTAGAATGCCAAAGAAACTTTTCGCATTAATAGATTGCAAGTTACCATGAGAATATAATCTCAATGATAATTGGAAAGCATGAGGGCCACATGATTTTTCCGTAGAATTGAATATATATTCTAAAGAATAGAAAATTTCTTGCGTAATACCTGTAAAGAGTTCTTAATACTTTATACAATAATTGACAACAATTACAAAAATATATAAACGATTGTTACCTGCACACATTCGTTCAGGATCTACAATGCGAACGTCACAAATTTCACTAATGATATATTTCAAGCCATTAACAATTTCGTAACGATAAATTCTCAATTTCTCAACAAGAGTATTTATCGGTAGCCTAGAATGAACAAACCAGAAAAAACTGTTGAAAGAAATTTCTAACACAAAACCTAGGTACGAAGTCTCATAAGAAAACTCACCCTAGGTTCATTGAGGATGGGGTGGTCGGATACGCCAGGAAAGAAGACCTTCATGATGTAAGAGCGGAGGCCGAGCAGAGGAACTCCTGAGGCTTGAAGATCGGCTGTCAGGTCCGTCATGTCAGTTTGCAGTTCCGCAAAGGCTGTATCAAAACCAGCAAGTTTTAAACCCAAATCATCCATCAACAAGTTTTAAACCCAAATCAGTTCGGAAACTCCAGTTGAATTTAAAGTACTGTCAAGTCATATTAAGTAATATATTCACGCAAAAAAAAATATTTTTTCATATTACGCTACTACCCTTTTTCTACCGTAATAAACTCTCACAAAAAAAAACAGTACAAATGACACATTAATTTTTTGAGAACTCAAAAACATATAGAGGACGAACCTTGTTTACATTCGGTGCGAACATGACTTTCGAGGCTGTCCATTTGCAGTTGCATGAGTTTATAATCCCGCTCAGCTTGAGAAGACTTCCTGCGATAAATACCAAGCGCGATGAAAGAAGCAATGACGATGAAAAGAGCTCCGCCGGCCAGTCCAGCAATGCCCTCAGGACTCAAGAAGAAACCGCCATCTCTTTCGTAGCGCAGAACACCCAGAGGGTAGCGTTGATACCGTCCAACGTGCACCACCACAAGAGGGAGCAATTCCGGCGTGGTGACTCCTCTTTCATCTGTGGGCGTTGGTTGGTCTTCCGGGGGCGAGCAGAGTAATTGCGAATTGGCCAGAGATGTCATATTGCAGGTAGAAGTTCCGATGGAAACACGAACATCAGATTCGTCAGCTGCTGCGTTTAAAAATTCGCCTTCAATGACTAGAGTGTCGCCTTTGTAAAGTTTCAAGCCACTTTCGAAAGGCAAGTATACAGGATTGGAGACATATGTTATATGAGATCGAACGTCCGGAAAGTGCTTCCGCAAGTGCTGAACGGATTTCACTCCATCCATGATAAAGCCAAGATCGAGAACTACTTCTTCGAAGGCGTAGCTCGCATCTCTACCATGTCTTTCCAAAGAAATCTGCTCCCGAGCTTTACGTCTTCGTCGACGACGTCGGTTGTTATTTTGTTCGATAAGAGACATAACAGCGGCTTCATTTAAAGTAGGAGAAGGACATTCCATCAAAGCGGGTGAATGTACAAAACATACAGATGAATTGAGAACTTTTTCATTAAAGAGCACAGTGATCCTCGGAGATTGGATGGAGTTAAGGTGTGAACCATGTACAGTTATCATGCGTCCACCATCCCAAGTACTTCTCAAGGGTTTGATATCGACTATAGTAGGATCGGGCGTGTAAGTAAAGGGAGTGTTGAGTACTCTAGTGGCGTCATCTAACTTGACGGTGAGCCTGCGAATCTGCAAAGGATAACCTCCACCAGCGCCGTCTGTTCCTGGCAGCTCAGTGCCGCTCGTAACGCACACAAGGCGTTGAGACGACGACTGCGTTTTGTTGACGATGCACGGCAAGTCGTCCAAGAAAGCAGTCACTTCAGAGCCGACATTCAAGAAGCGGCCGCTGACGGAGAGCGTCGTGCCTCCTGACACGGGGCCCATTGCGGGCCACACTCCAGAGACACTAATGTTCTGTGGCGAAAAATAGAAAACTGACCTGAACTTGGAGGCTGCTTGAATAGAAATAGAGCGTAACAAGAACAGCGCGACAGTACGGGGAAACATTGTCAGAAAAAAGCTTTACGTTCTTCATGGAAAGTTAAGAATTGTCACCACGAAAAAAAATTTGGTCACTTTTTGCGTAAGGAAGAAAAACGTTCAGTGCCAATTAAGCCGAAGCACTCCTCTCATGACTGTGGGAGCGGAACCAAGTCATAAATCTGAGCGAGCTATGATAATGGAGGGAAGAACGCAGCGCCCTGACATCGGAAGGGAGAGATTGGTTGGTCACGTGTCCATTCGAGGGGAACAATAATTGTGATACGGTTAGCGCGGCACCAGCGACGGTGACTTCTTATTTGAAGGGCCATGTCAAAGCAGACGATAAGTGTTAGAAATTAAAGACATGTCACTAGAAAGTGGGCAAGAAAAGCAATACTGATACGCTCACATTCCTGCATCTTACGTTTGGCACTCCGTTGTATAATTTAGCATACCATACTTTGAACACATAATAAAAAATACTGAAACGCGAGCTATTTTGGGGCCAATAATTTAGGGCGAGAGAGCCACGAACATACTTTGTATTCGCACAAACCTACATACACATCTATGCACACACTAGGTGTTGATTAGGAAGTATGTCTTTAAACATTTGAAGAAATGAAGTAAAATACACAATCTCATTAATGATGTGCGAGAGAGTCACGTCAACTGATGATGGGGTAGTGCAATCTGATAAACTAACACGCACAAGGTATTGAACACATTGACTGCGACGGGTTGAACTGAAGTTCAATATTCAACTCAAATTTAAAATCAAAAGCGATTTGCAAATTTATAAATGCCAAACATTAACTGGGTCCATTAAATACCATTTGTTTAAAAAAGAACGTTAGAATTTTTCAAACGACCCACCGGTCGGTCATATCGCAAGCAATGTGTTAAGACATAGACTACACAAAGTACCTACATTTGTGATTTACCGAAGTCGTAAAAATTCGAACATCAGTACAGAAGTAATTTGAAGACAGACCGGCAAAAAAAACTCACACGACGGTAAAAGTGAGGTATAAGAGAACTTCAAACGCTGCATTAAGCAAGCAAACCACATTTGTGATTAACAAGAGAAATCAGAAATCTGAAGAGGAATGACTTACGGTATAGGTGTACTTGACGGTGGAGGTGGTGGTACCGGCAGGGGTGGTAACGCGGACTGGGAACTGCTGGTCTTGGGCATCCAGTCCGCGAAACGCGGGAGCAGCGCGGCAGATGATCTTCACGGAGATGTGGTAGTCGCGCACCGCGCAGGGAACGTCGCCGATGAAAACGTTGTCGTGGACGTCTTCTTCTCGGAGGCCCAAGTTGCTGCCTTCGATGGTGACCAGCGTACCGCCCTCAACAGGACCCGCTAAGGGATAGATCTGAGGGATGACAGAAACGAAGAAAGGTTAGGCGTGCGTTCACATAACAGGCTTCAAGATTTCATCGGGAATATTTCCCAGCCAAAAAAAGAGGAAGCTTTCATGTTACACTGAGATGCACTCCATCTTTCGTCGGAGCACGGGTGAATGCACAGTAAAAAATGTTCAGATAGGCAATCAGTCTTACAGTGAAAGTCGATGAACAAACAAAAAATTAGAACGGAAGGCAGAAAAGGTTGGTTGCTTTGTTTTTAGTAGGGCGCAGGGCGCTGCTCAGCAAGCGAGTCGCATTCCGTCAAAGTCACGCTCTGGAGGAAGAGTTTAAGGGCCCCGCAACAAAGGCTGATCCGTCACATCGCCAGCAGCCAAAGAGCAAAACCCTCGCTCAGATTTGCATCCCCCGCGTGCAAGAAACGGCGACAATAGCAACGAGCAGGAAACGCGACATAACGGCCAGGATATGAGCGCTAGACGCACAATAACCTCCTTTATGAATAACATTAGAGGGAAAAACACGAGCCATGACGGGCCGAAGAAACGACAAGGACGGTTGGTAGATTGAAGCATCAGGCTCGGCGTGTTTGTTCCCAGGGCGAGGGGAGAGTGATTGACACCTTAATAAACAATAACAATTTCAGCGAAATATTACGGTTGCCAATATTAAAAAATGTGAAATAAAATGACCCAGACTTTTTAAATGAAAATATTTGAATGTCGAACAGGTCACTTGATATTTTAGGTGCGCAACTGAGCAGTTTTTCAACGACAAAAGAGAGAACCAAAAATAAGAAAAATACACTAAAAATAAATAATGCGTTGCATAAAATTTAAATCAGAAACAGTGATTTCATCATAAATGGGACGAATTTCCACTATAAAATTGCTAAGACAGACACAATTTAACGCCAAGGGCCGCGACGCAAAGAAAGAAAAGTTATGCATGCAGTACACAACGGAGAACAACACGGGGGCTCTGCTGCATCCGTTACTTACAGCACCCTCTTTCCCTGCGCTCAAGTACCTTGCACGATGCTTTGAATAAATAGATAATTTATTCTACTATCTTTTTGATCCCTGAGATAAAGTGTGAGCTGATTAATTCAATGCATATACCGCGTTTGTTTACAATTAATAAGTTATAAACAATTAACAAGGAGTGTTATTATCTGGTACTTGCCGATAATGAAGATCCTTTTTTAAACAAATTTTCTAACAAAATCGTTAGGTGCGTATTTGATATCCATCACAAAATCCTGCATGCACAGAGAGTACCCAGAAATCTTAGGGCGCGCGAACGAACTCCGCTGCTGTAGAACACAGGCTCACATTGCCGCACATGGTGATCGATATCGCAAAGGCGTCAAACGAAACCTAATATCGAATGATGGACAAGAGAACATAAATTGCCAGGCGATGTACATAAAAATTCTGATGTGAAGTTATGCTGCGATGAAAAATGCATTTATTGCTAGCGATGTATGGAAATTTTGATAAGAAGAAATAATGCAATGAAAAATGCATTCATTGCCGTCACTGCAGTAAGCAACATCCGTGTACAAGGCATCCAAGAGAGCTGCAAATGAATATTTATAAAATCTTCAACTAAGGTGGAAACACTGAAAAAGGTCTACTTTCTAAGAACTTCTTATTTATCCTTCAAGTCCCAAAATTTATCTCAGCGTTCAAAACGTAACGTACCTCAAGGCTAAAAAATGTCGGTTGAGACGGGCAGTGTAATTTTAACGAACACCCGTAAAAACGTTTAGTATGCAATTATAAATCAATTTGGATTTCAAGTGAATGGAAAACTCCTTTTGACTGCATTATTTCAACAAGATATACTGTGAAATTCCTTAAAAATGGGCCGAATTAATCTCCTACCTGAGAACTCACAATTTCTATTTTTCACTGTTTTACGATTAGCTAGTCCCCATTGTGGATCCAACTGAACGAGCCTGTGCAGAGAGCACTTATATACTTTCTTATTACCGCCTAAACTTGAGAAACGTGCCAGCGCACGTATCTAACCATCGTGTTTGAAGTTACGCTGTGTAAACAGACTCAGGAAGCAATACAATGAGAGTAAGCGTAATTGCGCAGTGCAGAGGAAGGCAGAGCACACGTCTCCAGAGCGTGCAGCGCAGCCATTTCAGGCGCGCTCCGACACAGCACAAGCATGCTCTCGTATCGAGCTCAGCGACTAAAGAGGATTGCCCACAAGCGCAAGGGGAGCCAGGATGAACAAAATTCGTCGGTGTACATATCAGTGTCAAGGGAGAAGAATTGTTCGGATTACCATTAAATGCAATCCAATCGAAGGGTGGCCGAGACGAAGTCCTATTTCAGCTGACACGGGAAGACAGTACGGGGATTGACAGGCTGCTCCCACAGAAATTTAAACATGAGAGTAACCGCTAAATCCACGAATAATTCAACGGATGGTGACTGGAAAAATATAACAAAAACTTAATCGGGATTAGCAAAACACATATGGGATACGGAAGAAGATCTGAATATATATTGTTCATCTATGTAATGGAGAAGTCGTGTGGTCTCTTGAGTTGCTAAACTCGAAAATTCACACTTTGAAAATAAGTATGAAAATTAACTATGAGAAGTAAAAACAAACATGGTCTCATGGAAATTTCACTCAATATGAACTCAATATACTAAATATCAAACTCAATAATCAAATGTAAGGTTAAACTTCAATGTGCATAGGTAATTGAGTTGAGACCAGAGCAAATAGATCGCTGAAGCCGTCGCTTCAAAATGAACGTTGAAAAAGAATAATAGGCTTAAACGAGATAAGTCAGCTGAAGAACATGTCAGAACCTATTTTATTTCAGAACTAAAGCAATGCCCACCTAATCTTCAGTTCAGGACCTAACAATTTTCACTTGCGAGTGCTAGTTTTCAGATACAATAGTTGCCTCACTTGAGGGTGAGCCCTCGCACACTTACTGTCACTACATATTTTTATATTCGTGGGCGGTTGTGCGGAGAAACTCTTAAGACAGCGCTGTTTAAGGTAATTCCTTGAAGTAAATGAAACTAATTCATAGCTAAAACTATTCTAAGGAACGCTTGCCATTTCTACATGGACCCTGGTAGGAAACTTAACAGTGTTTTGAAGGTAAATTTTATAGCTCACCTAAGGCTGGGTTTGAAAACCAAAAAAGGTGAAGATAATGAAAAAATAGTAATCCAAGCAGCTGCCAGGCACTAGGCAGCACGGGATCGTCTCAGTGATGGATGGTGCAGCGATATTGCAGTTGTTTGCCTTAACACGCTCGCAGAATTGAAAAGCGCTCGCCGGTTTTCATCACTCTAAACTTCACACTGTATTAGCAGTGCAAGAACGAAAAAATGTTGCAGGATTTTCTGTGAAGCTACAACACTTAAGGCTGTGTTAAGGATACGAGCGGGGTATGCATAAAATGAGGCAATTTCACTTTCTTCCAGAGAAAACCGAAATTTAGAATAGGTCTCAGGTATTAAGTAATAAAATGAAATCAATTCTAACCGCTATAAGCACAGCATAAAACTAGATTAGACTAGATGTTGGTTTAAGCTTCCTTAATCGCAACAAAGGCGTTGTAAAGAAATGTAGGAGGAAGGTACTATTTAATATGAAGTTCATGAAATATAATAAAAGTTGAAGAAAGTAGAAGGGGCTGAAAAACAGAACAGCAGTGAACCGAAAAAAGATGGTCAGTAACAAAACAAAAAATCTATTCCATTTCAACAGAAGGAAGGCCTACTTAACCTTTAGCTCGGGACCTCACACATTCTCCCTAGGAGCGCTAATTCTCACAGATACAATAGTAGTATCCTCCTGAGGGTACAGAGAAGAACTGCTCAGAAGATAATCAGCGGAGTTTCGGACCTACATACAGAAATCTCAGTCGTTAAAGTGGGTCTAGGTCTGGCGATGAGGTGACCACAAACCCCACTCGAGTAACACCGCATTCCAGAGGAATTTTCATAAGGGTAATTTATTGAAAGTGCTACAGTAAGTCTTAGCGCAAAAATCGCTCACATAAGAGACGCACAAGTCACTAAAATATTTTAAAATCATAAACAATTAACACATATTGAAAAAATAATCACAAAAGATGTTCGTGTGCGTAAAAATGATCGGACAGCCGAGTGTGAGTTGAAACACACTAGCCTAGAATGCAAATGTTAGCCATGCTTTCACGCAGCAGACAAAATTCATAGCTACATTCTTCACATCCAATGTAAACTCGTGAACATAATTTCGAAACGCAAAAATTATACCATCCAAGAGTGGAAGTGAAACTCAAAATTTCAGAACGCTTCACTAATATTTGTGATCGAGACAGATCAAGTTCCTTCGCAACAGAATAACGGGGAATTTCCAGATGATTGTAGGCGCTAATTGAGCTGACGCAACGTTATTATCTACGCAACATTCAAGGAATTCAAATTAGCCACAGATGTCACACCACAATAAAAAAATTACACTACAAAAGCCCTCATTTATCGCTCTCCCATTACGTAAGCAAAAGTACGCTGCCGCTGTCAACCATCATTCACGTGAAATCGGTCATTTCCGGCAGCTAATCAGCTCAGAATTGAAGAGAAAACAAAGCTACTATTTTCAAGTCGTTTTCAATATTTAATAACAGGAGAGAATGAATTTTATTGCTGCATCAAGTTAGGAAAACAGCGATTCCATGGTACACTACAAAATTTGAATAGCAAAACTAAACTGAAATATTTTACCTCACTATCGCAAGGAACGGTCTGATACGAAGGTTAGATGCATTCTATCTATTAAAACTAAAACAGACGCAGAGACTTAAAATTTTTTTACGAGTGTTTGAAACGATGTTCGATTAAAACTACAACAGAAAAACTTAGAAACTCCTACAATCACTAAAGACTGCACCTGGAGTGAACAAAATACGTAGCAGTTAACACAGACTACCTCCAAAACTACGGTAAAACAATAATTATAAAGCGAAGATAACATAAAAGAGTGCTTCTCAGAGGAACCGACCCCGCACACATAACCAAAGGAAGGATACGGGCGTCAATGACACAAAAATCGGTAGCTTATATCAAGAGTGATGGGCTCAATATATGCAAGGGGCAGTGTTTCACTGCTCTTCAAAGCTGCCAAGCCGCAAGAAAAAACTCGTCAGAGCGAGAGGCTGAGTGACTGCAGTGAAACATGCGGGTTGTCGGCTTCAAGATCTTCCCAGAATAGAATGACTTCGGGTATGCACAAGAAAAACCGAGGGAGCATGAGGTCAAATCACGTTCTAAAAATGCACTCTTTAAAACCTTTCAATCAATGAATGAACGGATATTTGATTGCTGTAATAGATTGCTCAAATAAGTAAAGAGAATTAAAGTTCAAGCAGTGCAAACGATACTTTTCTGACACCAAAAACTCTTCTGCGAAAAGCAATCAGGAAGCAGATTCTCAATTAGTATTCTAGCCTCGAAAGATCTCAGACATTGAAGAAGCGATTCACTCAAGCCTATAAAAATATTCAGGAATTCCATCAAGTAATTTCCTGTATTTGAATAATATTCCATTAAAACAAGAACTCCGAAGCAATATTGAATTACTGCTGAGTTGTTTTTGAACCTGTGCTCTGATCTAAGTTGTGTCATCCGGACGGAGACGAGAAGAAAAACGCGGCTCAACTTCGGGGAGTTTGGATGATATGGCGAACTGCTGTCGAGCGCGAGGCAGATAGAACCCGTCTGCACACAGGCAAATTGTCTTCACATGGAGTGGAGCCATGTTAAAAAAGACGAATTCTAAACCAGAACCATGGTTACGACGGGTCATATTTTAATGAATTCATATAGATTATCTGGAAATCAGGACTACCGAGTGATAATTCATAAACACGAAAAACTTTCTGGAACGAATTTTCAGATTACTCTGTGGCGATGAGTCAAAGATGAATAGATCTTTTATGGAATTCATTTCCTAAAAGAGCAAGAATGAACCCACTGCCAGTTGCAGAATAAGGAAATTGCAATTTCTGATAAAAAAAATGGCAGCGTAAACTCTTTTCGTTCTAAAGTTGAAGTTACAGAAATGATAAAGCTCAACAACTCGATGCATTGGAACTAGACGAATATTTGGAGAACGATGTCTTTCTAAATTCTGACGTAAATTCAAATTTTTATTTGAACTACAGGTAAATAGTGAGATGCGTCAATTCACCGAAAATAATATATCTTGTAATCTGAAATTAAATCCAATACATAAACTGATTACATTCCTGTGAAGCTGCAATGAATTGAAAATGAACAAGCATTTAAAGTGGCACAATAAACTGTGTTTGCAGAATTTAGCATCAACTTGTTGATTGGCACTTATCAATCGCTGCAGAAGTATAACAAAAAATATATATTTCAAACCAAAAGGTCGAGAGTAAAATCGGGACAAATACAATTTTCAATTTTATCAAAAAAGTTGAACTCCAAGGCTGAGATTGGTGAAGCGATGATGCCAAAGACGGTCGAGACGCCAATGCTGGTATGGAACACTATACGACTGGCGTTCGCAGCGCGTGCTTTATTTTCCCCAAGTATTGCAAATCGATGCGCACCAGAAACGCCATGCACCCTCACTCTTTGGGCCTCTGTAGATAATAGTAAGGACGACACCCCTAAAATAAATTCTAAGAATAGCAGCCAAACCGCAATTCTCAAGAGGCTTCAGCAACAACGTTGCGTGGAACAGTGCACCGCAAATCCATGATGAAATATCACCACGGTTAAGTATAAATATTTCTTAAGCCGAGCAACCATGAAAAACTGGCTTGACAAAAGGCATGTAAAACCTCTATCAGATCACTTTTGCAGAAAATACAAAAACTTGAAACAATCACGACTTATTTTTATAAATCCTGATTGCTTGTAAATTCTTTTATAATAATGAGTGAAGTGCACGAATCTAAAGATTCTCCTTTGGATTACTTTAGGCGAAGGTGAAGGGGAACAATTCCCGAGTGAGCGCAGCCAAGGAGGTTTGTCGGTGGTAAAATGAACGAAGTCCAGTAGCGACTAAAAGTCGACGTTACAGTGGTCATAAAAATGTATGAGAGCAAAGCTTTGGGTTCTTAAAGCGATCTAAAAATTCAAGAGTTTCACCATAAATCGAGCTAATTTTTAGGGAACAAGTCTGCGTGACCCCAATAAAGAAATTTATTGGAACGGCACAAAATTTCTAAGGACTTTATGACTTGGGCCGAGCAGAGCCGAATGCAAATAGGATTGGGAGGAGATTAGAGCAGGCGACCGTCAGAGGACGGCGGGCCAGTCCGCCACAATCGCGCTAAATGAGGCCCTCCTTTCACGCTACTGCTTCTCAAATACTTTGAGTCAACACTCAAATGAAATAAGACTTCAACTCGAGCCAGATGCGGCTCACAATATAAAACCTAGAGAATCTAAGGTGCAAAAAGAGTTCAATAAAATATTTAATTCTAAAGATCACTGCCACACCATTGTGTAGCCAAAAATATTAAATGTACGACAGTTTCACTTGATCTCCGAGAACGCAAGCGAAATGGTTGTTGCAAATAAAAAATTATTGTAATGTTAATAGTTTACCATTTTTTTTTAATTTAGGTCTTAGGTCACTAAAAGTATAAATTCAGCATTAATGGCACTGCCACGGTTACAAATTCGATTGGCCACGCTGGTAGATGGCAAAAGAGGGAGCGTTAGTGTTTCAGAAAGAGGAAAGCAAAGCAAGAAGAAGCGGACACGAAAATGATAGCGTTCGAATCTGTGGCACGGCGGACAGTTTTCTTCGCTAGAAAGACAAAAGGGAAACAATACGGTAAGAAATGGCTTAGTAGCTGAACATTCAGACCTTCAAACGACTCCGGCTACAAACATTGCTGCCTCTGCTGTAGTTGCAAGAACGTTGAGCACCCAGTTTCGACGAAGACTGTTAGCGTGATATTTCGAATTGACTTGAAGAGTCTAACACGCTCCCTGGGGAGTGTCAGTGCTCAGGACAATCCTCTTACGGGTGCCCATTTCGGTCGGGAGTTCTTAATGCACAAATTGCGATCAGTATCAGCAATAGAAAAACAACGTAGGAGATAAAGTTGCACTCATCAAGTGGAAACTTCGTAAATGTCTTTTTATCGTAAATATTGAAAGCATGTTTAAGCCCAATAAGTTCATCTTGTAAACGCACAGCCAATGTTAATCAGGATTACTTTCAAAGTTATCAAGCGTGAAAGATCCGACTGCTGTGAAAACGGGATAGTCAGAACACACAACAAAACATGCGTTAAGGAAATAAAATCGACGCCAATTGTAGACATAATGAAATTTTCGTTCCCGTAAAATTTGACATCACGTTAATCTTCCGGGTTTGAAATAAACAGCAAAAGTATTTTTTGGATAAAAAAGTAGTAAAACAGACATCAAGGCAGCGACCGAAAGAACAATAGCGTCGAGGGTGGGCTGCGATCGTGTTAGACATATGGGACGGGTACGATTATGTTTATTATTTGCGTGACGTTGAAAACCCGTAGAACGTTAAGAAAGATCAAGCGACTGTGCAAAATTTGGCCTAAGTTTAGGGCACAGCACGGACGACTGCTCGAGTTACAGCACCATAATGGTACAGGGAAGGAGTGTTTCGGGAGGTCCAACACAAAGGCTAATCAATGAAGTCTTTGGCGAGCGAAGTGAAAAGAAAGCGCCATATGGCAGCAGCGATCAGAGGTCCGTCACAGATTGTTTCTCGCTCGTGTTCAGTGCAAACCATTAAACTCGGCTCGCCCTACTCTTCGCGATCAGAAGGTCTACATCTATTGAAGCATGAGCTCCACGAGAGCCCCCACACCGACACTGACAATTGCGTCAGGGGATCACTCAATTGGCGTCATCATGGCCAGCACAAAAGAGAGAGACAGATGTAACACTTTGTCCCGCATGCGAGCCAACTAAATCACGCACAGTCCGCATCTGCGAAACATTTTTGCACGGGCATGTGGTGTAAAATGTGTTTTAATCAACCGTAATCGTTCGAATGACATTAAAATTCACTTCAAAATGTTTTATGAAAGAATGCCAGTTCACTTAAATTAGGTAACTTCATATTTCAGCCACAGCATTTTTAATTAACAACTACGCTTTCTCAATTCAACGACAACAAATTAACACGCCAATTTTATCGAAGGGTTTCTAATTACAACCTAACAGGTAATCCTAAACAGACATAGCATAGGAGAAGAAATACACAAGTGCCTCCTCAGAAAAAGCCCTCTAACAAAACTTTTCTGAAATTTTGTGTCTACGATACAAGTAAATAATTTCTAAAAAAATAGACTGACACACCATCACAAGTTAAGATCGCATAGAATCAGTGTGCGAGTTCTATTACAATTAATGTTGTGCTTTTTAATTTAAAATTATTTTTACACTCTATTTTCCCCTCTTTTATCTTCGACCAAGAACCTTGAGTATATGGTTTACTCTCAACTCTACACCAATAAAAGTGGGCAAGCACTGCAATAAAGTTCAATATAAATTGCAGCGATTACCTGCAAAACATACAGGTATGACAAACAATGACGCCAAAACAATACATAAATATCTTTCCGAGCTCCGCAACAGCGTACTTCTCGTCTAAAGATTCGCGCACATCACCTTGCTTCAATGAAGGTTGACGCAGATTCCCCAATGACAACCATGATAGATTTTTTAAAAGTCAATTCCAGCCTTCTTTGCTATGGCAGAGATTTTTAAAGAGAGGAAGGATGGAGGCACACTTTAGTATGGAGTTGAGTGAACGCAGAATCTATGCACAAGCTGTACTCCCACACGGGATCTCCTGCGCCTAGATAGAGAAAGTTGAGAAACAAGGTTGAGGAACAAGACGAAAGATGAAAAAGAAGTCGCAGGTACTGAAAAACAGGACATCAGTGAACGGGAAAAAGATGATCCTTGATAAAACAAAAATCATTTTATTTCAACAAAAAGAAGGCAAACCTCCTATTTTCCCCCTGCGAGTGAATAAAAACCATTCAAGCGAGCATCATCAGTACTAAACCTTAAATATGAGCCCTTACTGGTCAAGCCTTTCTTTACTTTAGCGCACTCCAAACCGAGGCATGTTTAATAAACAATCAACATGGCGGATAAGTGTTTCAACACTGCCAATACTACAATGGTACTTATGGATTCCACTCAAATTAGGCTTATAATGTAACATTATAATGAACCATGTCCGAGCACAGGCATCGGCAAGTAGCATAAGAGGCACATAACAGTGAAGAACAATACAGCACCGAGGCATTGAACAGAATGTCGCTAGTTGCTAGTCCCTCTTTGCGAGAAAAAATTAAAGGAAACTATAACTCGCAAGAGCAAGGAAAGTAAACTGGAACAATATGCCGCACCGATTCACCCATGAGGAGCTAATCCTGCTTTTGGGCGGGCTGTTAGCTTCTAAAATATGAAGTCCAGAGAATGAAACACAAGGCGAAACGATGTCGGAGGAGAGCAAATTTGGTCTTGAAGTTCCGTTGAGAAAGGAAATTTACCGCCAAACTGACTATTGGGAAGCAAAAATAATCGACATAAATACACTGACAAATGGATATGTAAATGCCCTAACAGCGGTGAACGTGAATAATAAACGAGCGACGTACAATAAATTCAAGCCACATCGCAGATTAACGCAAACGTGCACAATAAACTAAAAGCCTCCTCAAGAGCTTAGATTCATCGAAGTCAATCAGTTTCACGGTAGAACGCGTCAAAAAGCCCAAACTGTATATAAAACATGAGCTATTTGCAGACAGAAGCACCTGTGAAGAAGTACATCGCCTTCAAGCAGTCGCCGTATCGACGGGAGAAGCATTCACTGCATCAAACTGACAACAATCATGCGCGATTTGAAGGGTCAATTGCAGCTCAAATGTTTCGCCAACAACTCCCGCTCTAGCTAATCCTAACGTGACCGGTGCGTCGCTCATCAAAAGCTGCTCAAAAGCATTGCAAATGAAGAGGAATCGCAGTTTATAGTCAACAGGCAGGTGCCGCCAATCGATGGTCGCACCAGTTCTAGGCTGCCGAAAGCGTACAAATGAAGCATAATTACAAGTCCTTAAGGGCCATAATCGGCCCTCTTTACTGTCATATTCAACATCAGCAAAGACGGAGAGCGTGAACCCCCACACAGAAGTCGTGAATTTCATTCTGCTTCGGCGATAAAATGTGGCACGAGCAGCACGGAGGTCCAGCGCTGAGTCTCGACAAAAACAGACAATGTAGCGAAAATTTGTAGCGTAAAGGGAAGAAATTTCCATTAAGGTAAAATAAAACACAGCTCAGCTAGCCCCTCGTCAACAACTATCACTTACAATTTTACTCCATGTAATAATACATTAATTCTCAAATTACTTTCTGGTGACGAAGACAGCATGCTTAAAAGCTTTAGAAACGATAAGCAACACCTAACCAAGTTGGGAAATAAGCAGAGAAAAATTGCGGAATTTGAAGGCAGGGACCGCATTACAATTTCATGTTCAAGAGCAGCTTGAGAAAATCGAGGACGAAAGCGCAATAGATCAGAAGTGTACAGGTCCTAGTGAGACTATAAATCCGTCAGCGTGAGGTACTAGAACACAACCATGACTTCACGAATAGCTTCTCTTAATTGGCCAGCGCGGTAAATCCCACTAACGCTCGTCAATCCTCCCCAGAAAAGCCGCCCATCCGCCCGGCTGCTGCGAATCTCGGCGCGAGATCGAGCAATGCCAAGTAAAGTGGGCATTTTCGCGCCCTGCACGAACACATTTTCTGGTCCCTCAGCTCGAGATTAAAGTGTAGTATAAAACGAGCTTTATTGGCACTTGGTGCACCTGAAATTCTAACACAGCTTCACTCAATTAGACTATGAGAAAGAAATATGTTCTCACCATGGCGCCTAAAAAACTCGAGAAAATACCGTCTAAGGGCGTTCCACCAAGGAGTTGGGCACAGATAGCGATCGGTCATAAGGGGAGTAATTAGTTACGAATGGTTAACGAGATGTCAGGTAGTGGCCCTTAAAGTGCAATGGATTGCGGCAGCACGACACTCTAGACTAAATTAATTTACGGGGCAAAGTCACGCAGATTGTCTGAGACGGCGATCCTCTGAACTACAGAAGACGGAGGAAACGACTACAATTCTCAATACAAATTAAGGTGTAAATCCGTGCCAAGACTTTGAAGAGGCGGCTGGCTTGACTTATGGGAAGGAAGCAAAAATATTAGCCTGGGAAAAAAGATTGAGAAAATATAGAATATGCTCTGATAGTTGAGCGAGATGTACGAGCCGAGGGAACACGAAAATCACAACAATTTATGGTGAAAATGAGATCTATCAAGAAACGTCACCATTATTATGTTTCTTGAAAACGTGAAAATAAAGATTCTAAAAGTTAATTTTAGTAGTTGATACGCATCCAAATTTATACAAAAAAGCTGAAGCCTGTAAGTTTAACGCGTCAACTCACTTGAAATAAATTATTGAAAATACCAATTCATTCCAAAAATATGACAGAAAATGATCGCGAGTACAGAAGGCGTTAACGAAGACGCCTGCGGCGCTGCTCACCGAGCGACAACTAAACAAAGGTCCTAACTCGAGCAACAATTTTTAGTAATTGCGTTAGAATTACAAAATCAATAGGAGTAGATTGGTCTCGGTGCCTTGGCAGTGAGGAAGAGCTCTGCAGTAACAGCCCTCCTGACACTAAACGCCGGCACCGACATCAATTGCAGTGATGGCACAGAGCAAGCCCGGCAACAGCACAACAACAAGCAGGTCTTACGTGCCACCGCCAATACAGGACACTCTCAACTGTGTGAACTCAACGATCCGATAACTTGAAAACACGTTCTATGAGGAAACTTGAAGAAATCTTCAATATTTTATTTGAGGAACAGAAGATTGAAATGACCAGTGGCTTACGAAAATTTAAAATTGATAGCGAAAACTCAAATACTCAAAAAAGGCTAAATAGGCAAACCGAACGATAAAAAAACATTTTTTATCTCACACATGGGTTAGGAGAAGAGCAACGTTCACGAAAACTCGCCCGAAAGGCCCAAACCGGCCAAAAAGCGAACAATATATTACAAAACGCTTCGTTAGAACAATAGATCGATGCCTCTCAAGAAAAGGCAAGAAATTAATTGCAAGCATCGCGGTGGCAAGAAAGAACTTAATCGGAAGCGGTTTGCGAGAGGGAGCGTGAATTTGAGCGATTAGGCAGAGGAGCGTTTTGCCGCGTACAAATGACGCGGTCGTTAGCGAGTGAAGGCTGCGAGAGGGAAGCTCCTGAGGGAGCGATGTGGAGGCGCCGCTCGCCTGCCAACCTTCAAATAAAAAGGCCTCAATAGAGGTAAGAAGGAATCATCCAACGCTCTGGAAGTTGATAAACCATTTCATTATATTTTTAAAGAATTGTTTCCGGAAAAACCAAGCAATTACATTCAAATTGATGAAGAGAGAAGTTGGCAAAATAAGGGCGAACAACAATGCATGAATGGATGAGAAAAGAGTGTGTAACGGAAAAGACGCAAATTAGCATTTTAATCTCGACACGGAACTCCTAACACACCTGGCAGGTTCTCATGACACAAAGACATCGTCGGAATAACATTGGGCGTAAGATGCTCAGGTTAGACTAGCACGAGGAACGCTTTCTATCAGCAACTGCGTAAGAACTCTAGTCTGGAGACCCTTTCGATCAGGGCTAAGTTCTCTTGGCAGGCTGCCCAAATGATCAGTGGCGAGAATAATTACATTAACTTTTCTATATAAAACCTCATGAATATTTTAGATCAATGGCAAATTTTCTGAAATGTGATCAAAAAGTAAAAAAATACACGCAGTGGTGGGTTACATATTCAAAAGACAAATTCGAAACCATTTGCTTGTGTCTCAGATTCGTCAGATTAGATTAGATGTTAGTATAAGCCTCTTTAACCGCAACAAAGACGTCCCAAATAGAGGAAGAAGGAAGGCATCATTTAGTATGGAGGTATGGAACGCGGTTGAGTTGAGAAAGAAGTCCATGGAACAAGATAAAAGCTGACGGAAGAAATAACAGGAGCTGAAAAAGGACAGCAGTGAACCGAAAAAAATGACCTGTAACAAAACAAAAAAAAACTTTCAACCAAAGGAAAGTTTACCAAACCTTCAGTTCAGGTCAATTAAAAAAACGAACATTTGTGTAATGCCCAAATTGTAATTAAAATAACTCTAAATGCACACTATAATACTACCATAGCGTCATAGTATATACTACACAACATACAAATATAAACATTTGAACCCAAAGGAGAGCGTGAGCACACTCCCTCTCTTCTCGACGCAGTCCCACCAAGTCAGGACACTACGCGCAGGCGTGGTTGTGGGCCACATGCGCGTTTCCATTGTTGACTACATTTGAATAAATTGTTTGGCATATTTACTTCGGCAAGGTGAAAACAGGGTGTTGAGGTCCAACAGTTTTACTTCGACAATGTGGCTGGCCAAACATTTCCTGCGAGTTGAGTTCCAACGCCTACGTATAAAACTTTATGGAAGATACCGCACTTCAAATCTACCATCCGTAATGGCTTAAAGCATCTATCGTAATGGGTAAGAAATTGTGCACAGAATATAGTAATATAGTAATGAAACTTTTCCATAAATACGCCGACAATTGTACAAACGTTAAGACGTTCCTTGTATAAAGCAACCATAACGGGTATGGAGCGACGAAGACGTCGGAGCGTTTACCCCACGCATATGAGACTATAATTTACCAGAGCACCACAGGCACCAGACTAAAGAACTGATAAGAACACCAGAAGAAAGTAATTAAAAGTAGGAAGGCAAAGGAGCACCGTAATTCAAGCTCAGCCATAGCAGACAGTCCCAAAGCTCATAAGTAATGAGCGTCGTCATTTTGTTACATCAAAACATTTTCAAGATAAAACTCAGGAACGCGAGTTAGAAAAGAACGAGAGTTCCAAGTTGCGCCGCTTTGAGCTCGCCTTCCAGCGCAGCTAAAAAGACGAAATCAATTGCAACCGTAAAAGCGCCACGACGAAGAAATCCTCGTGCCGAGGATTAAAGAACAAAGGGCAACTGCAACTTTTCAAAAATTTCACGCGCATGTACATTGGTGTTAGCTGATAGTACAATGACCTGATTTTCAAAAAAATAAAAATATTGAAAAAGTTACGTTGCTTATACCTAAGAACCACGTGTCCGGTTGAAAAACTGTTTTTTTCAATTCAAGTGGAAGCACATCAGAGCAAGTCGTACAAAAACAGAAATAAATTTACGCTATCGAGTAAACGAAATATTAATGATGGTTTTTGCCTCTGAGAAATAAATAAACGAAGCTCCTTTCAACGAGGATTACGAGCGAGACTTATACTCTCATGCACATAGCAGCGCTCGATGTAAATTTTAATTAATTTAATTGCAGAGAGAAGGAAAAGAAAGCGGCTTTTTCAGCACATTGGAACAATCGCCAAGAACAGCTGAAGCCATCGAAAGCAGGATTTGTTAATACGTGAAGGAATTAACGGAACGACGGGCGGAGAGAGAGCTTCGAGACGCGTGTAATGGGGCAGTTCATTTTAACAAATGACTCGACAAACGAACCTTCGTCGAGGCGACGGAGCCCATCACTACACGGTCGTCAACGCTGAGGAGGTTCCGCCCCAAAACATGGGGAAAAACACGAAGCATTCCCCCAATAACATGAGAAGTGAAAATATAATTCGTATTCTTAACCAGTTTAGTTCGATAACTTTAAAATTATTAAACTTTTACGCACTAGTAAACCAGTATTAAAGCCCTTAAAGTATAGAAAACACTCTAAAGACAACACTCATGGGAATGAAAAGAAAAATAATGAAAGGTCAAAAAATTCTTTTAACGTTGCAATCATGAAAATATTTCAGACCCATTCGCCGAACACAGAGAATGTTTCATTAAGAAAGCTACCAATGCAATCGTCTATGAGCGGATATCGACAACATGATTGGCTCATATCAAGTCCCACTTCGAAAGTTCTACGGACTCCCAGAATCGTTTCCGCGGGTAGATAGATGATCCTGGAGCCCGCTGGTGTCCCAGGGGCGGGACACTCCTGACGAAGATGGAACGTAGGGACACCGCTGGCGAGCGACCAGTCTCAAAGTGAATCAATTTGAAGGAGTGCCGCAGGAAAAAGTTCAATGACATTAAGTCCAGCAGGCTACCTCAAATGCGACGCAAGCACTTTAGGAAGTGACGCTGTCATACATAATAATTAACTTATAACGTTCAACACGATAAAATGTTGGCACAAGAATTGCGAAGAAAAAGACACCGCGGAATAATTAAGTATTCCGTCTTCGCATCTTGGTTAAAATAGCAATGAATAAGCATGCATTTACACACAAGCTTCAAATTTAAAATACCTCCGATTTCGAAACATTCGTCCGTGTATTAAACGAACACATTACCAATCGGTACAGTTTTCTAGCCTGTCGCCACACGAATGTCACATGGGGAAAAAATGCCAGGACTGCCCGAGGAGATCAGCACATCAATGCGTTCTTACGATCGATTTTGATTCAGGGATTAAACCTTAGGGCAAACGGACGACGCTTTCCCCTCGCACCATAAACGTGTATTATGAGGTCAATTTTGATTACAAGCAGTCCGCTGAGATCAAGGTTTGCAGCTTCAATTAGTATCAAAAACGATCACGAAAATGACAAACTCATCCTAGTGTACTGCTCGGAACAATGTTCAACCGAGTTACTTTGAGGCATTGAAAAGAATAAACTTATTTCGTTGATGAAAATTCGTATAATAACACTTTACGTGCAATGTGACCACCGGTGGTGACTGAGGGGATTTCTATAATGCTGCTGACCGACCAGCAGTCACAAACTCAATTTTCATAAATACCTAGTGGAAACTAAATGTAGGCACGCTCTATTGAATGTTCGTTATTTTCAAAATTAATCTCTCAAATTAACCAATTTCAGTTTAATAATGAACATTTGTTCAACTTGCCGCCCTTTAACGTGATAAGGGACATTTTTTCTCTTAGAATTCCACAAGTTCATTCCTCACATTGAAGTCGTCGAACTGATTGTTACGAGAGGTCAAGCCCTGCGCCATTTCCAGGGCGCAACAATGGTCAGCTCGCGTCGGTACGAGTTCATATGAGAGCGATGCGGTCGATCACAGAGATGAAGGGCACAAAATTCGGATCGTCCCAATGGAGGTACGAGGCTCAGACGAAAGATAAAAGCGTCGGAGGCGATGAGGCTCTAGGGACGTACACGCCAGAGCAACGACGGGGCCGCAGATGCTGACTCGGGCTATTTCTAATTGCTTCTATACAAGATCGCCACACGAACCTCCTGCGTATCGAGTTCATCTAGGCGAAGCGCTCCCACTGGATGGACTGCACTTGCCAAAAAATACGCAAAATTGTCTGCGGGGACGTTGGTGATAAATGTTATCATTTGTTACGGTGAAACAGTGTAAATGCTTCATCGAAATTAAAAAGCAAAATTACGAGACGAAAATTTCAAATATGTCATTACAAAATAACATCCTTAGTAATGATTGGAACGTAGAAAAAATGAAGTTCCAGATAATAAAACCAAAATTTAAAACTCAGGCTTCCACATGCCTCACCGGTCTCGAGCAAAATGATTAACAAGAGAATTATGGGAGGCTGAAAAGTTCAACACGGAAACTCACACGCTCTCACTCGGGTTTAATCCCGACTCGGATTGAACGCGTTTTCGTTTTTCCAGGTGATTTCCTCGAGAGGGGAGAAAAGAGGTCCGATGTGTGGCGCTGATGTTAGGGCTGAGGTCCTAATAAATGAAGGTGCTTTCCATATCTGCACCAGACTGATGACTTCCAGGACAGCCCCTCAGTGTACCAATGGCCTAAGAAACAGCGACTGCCAGCTGCTCTGCAACACGAGGCAGCGCGGTACGGAATGCTTCTATGTAACCTAAACTGGTGCACAAATAAACGCGAAGTTGCTAATTTTGCACTCCCTGGACACCCGGAAAGTAGTTAAACAAAATCATTTGTCTGCACAATAGACTTGCAAATTTGATTTCCATCCACTGTAACTAGGTCACTTGTTAGCCACCCACGTGCTTGACTACAAATTTATGCAATCGCTTATTTTGAATTAACCAAAGTAGTTCCATAAATAATGCTGAAGGCTAAAAAGATACTACAATAAGTTATGAATAATCGCAAAGTTACATTTTCAACCAACTAACTGCTGCAAGTTGAACTTTATTTTCAAAGCGACAACGACTACATGTCACCAAAAGTAACGTAACTATACGGTTTTGTTTAAATATTTTCACGATATCAGATGAAATCACTACTTCAGAAAGTTCTCTATTCCAACAAATATTTGAGGAACTTCCAACTAAGAGTGAGGGGAAAAGAGATAGGACTTGTACCTACCAGTGTCAATACTGGCTCAAAAACTCGTTTGCTTCATTAATAGCATCGGCTTCAACTGATGGCACCTTTGGCTGGCCATTAAAAGAACTAATTTAATCAAGTAATGATGACACATAAACAAGGAATAAAGGAGCCTTCACTGCTGAGAAGGACAATCGCTCCATTCAGTCAGAAGAGTGCCACTTCAATGAGTGGCAAGGCTTATCAGAACGATAAGTTCTTGTTCGCAACTACTTCATTATGCGATGATCGATAGAAAAATTGGTGAAAACATGCAGCGGAGGCTATGATCCCGATAAGCGATTACCTCCCAACAAAGAAGTCATTATTGCGAGGCAAACTGACGTTCTCAAGAACGAGCAGCGACAACACGACAACCATGAAAAACAGTTGTCGAAACACAAAACTTGCGCTAGCTGACCAGTGCTGCAGGCATTTCATTCGTCCTGACTAAGTGACGTTGGCGAGCAACGAGGAGAGAACACAAATGTCTTATTTTAAAAACAGAACGGAAAGTGCGCAACACTTTAAGACAGAAAAATCCTACAAAAACTACAACTGACCTACAACGTAAGTTAATTAACCATTCCAAAAACCTCATATGGTTACATTTCACTTTCTAAGTGCATTTCTTACAACTGGTTGACAAAGCAAAACTTGTACAAATAATGTCATGGCAGAAATTTATAAGATATACGCGCCCGTAGATAAAATAAGAAAGGATACCAATTAACCGACTAGTTCTTTTCGGCTGTTGTCCTAGCCTCCTTAAAATATTGTGCTTCATAAAGATCACAGTCGTCTTCATTACCTTAAAAGTGAGTTACTTTGCTGTCACGTAAATTTCACGTAAAAAATTATCGTACATGATTTGATCAACTACGCAACAGCACAGATAGACTGGCGAGCGAAATGCGTATACACCTTAGAAATAGTAAAACGGAAACAAAACATACAATATTTTTTGCAGAAGAAACACATTGGAAGTGCGACTGACGAAAAGCTCATCGTTAATCCGATGGTCGATACTAGAAATCCCACGCTTCAAACTTTCAGGGAACATTTTCCCGTGAAAGCAATTCCACATAACGCTGCAGGCGAGGTGCATTCAAGAAAGCATTAGGACCAAGTTCAGAGTTCGGAAGTTAGATTCGTTCGCATCTGGGAAAGGGGAGAAGGGATTCGTTTGAATTACAGGAGCACAAAGTGGAGCAAAGTTTGGGAGGCGTAGCACTCGCACGACGCTCATGTGGGCCTAACGGACAAGCTCAAATTTAATTTATAAAATGCGGAATTTCAGAATGGCGTTTTAGAACGTTTTTCTCAGTAAACGTTCAGATAAACTTGCACCAACTCTAAGAGAACGAGTTTCGTTCCCTAATAGACAAAATTCATGATATAATAGAAAGGTAACATTAGTGTTAGCCAACAGCTCGAGAATTCGATAGTTACTCGTATGACGCAGAGAAAGAAAAATGTTATTACTTTGCTCAACAATAATATAATTGGAAAAAATCAACATATTATAGTTACTATGATGATACTAAGGGTTAACAAATATTCTCCGCTCAGTGAACTTGAAGCACTGAAACGTAGCGAAGTAAAGACTTGAAGTTGAGAGGAAGCATTGATTTGAAGTAGACTTATTCAAGTGCCGTTGCAACTCCCGAATGTGCTGTCTTACTCGGCAAAAAACTATCGCACAAGCTTCTCCAAGAGACCCAAGTGGGAAGAATCAAGAACAGATTTGACATAGGAGAAGTCGGATGCGCCGTATGCCGGCGTTATAGAGAAGCGAAGGAGGGAAAAATGGAAGAAGTCACGCACACATACACCTGCTTAACTCAACTACAACCTCTCTACAAAAGTCCTGAATATTCTACTGAAAAATGTTTAGACATAAATGCTACGTCTACAAACACATGACGTTATAAAATAATAAATTTCATTTCAACCTTTTACATCGTATATTTTGCAAAAAAACCTCACTGGTCGTTTTATTCTCGATGAAATCGCTTCTTATAGCCTTGAAGGGTTGCTGATTCAGAGGGGAATAGCTAGGACTTCTACTCAAAGGAGCTACTCCTTTTAACTTATGCTGACGAGAATGGACACAATCAAATTTTCTCATCAAGTGGCTCCCTAAAGTACTCAATACTCTCTGAGAAGTATGAAATCTCCAAGACAAACTAATGGAAATTTTGTTTCAACGGATCTGCCACCGAAAGAACTACTTTTCAGAGGGGACAAATTATACAATCCCTGCAAAGGAATATGTAACGATAACCTAGGCTTTAGTTTTCAGATCACGAGCAAAATCACTACACGAAAGAAGACAGACTCATCATACAGAGAAGCTTCTGAATACAATCGAGGAGAGGAGGCAGCGAATCGCACAGCTCTGAAGATTCGTTAGTCTTCAGGGAGCTTAAGCTGCATTATAGCACTTCAATTACGTAATGAACACACAGGCATTCGACCACCCTCCAAGGAGCACTTCGACGAGAGCAGCTTGATTATCACGCCTTGATCCATGGTCAATGATTTAGCAATGACTCAGAAATGGAGAAGTAAGAAGTTCAAAAGCCAGTGAAATAATACATTTCAGGTGCGATGAATGGGCCAATAACTTAAGAAAATTAAAAAGAAATATTCGTTCTGTAAGACATAACACACAAGGGGCTCGCAGCGAAAACTCAAATAGTTCAGTCCTTTCAGACAGGTTGAAATGCACGTAAACGCAAAAGCCTTTAGGCTGAACGTCACCAAAACACTCGTGGTGTAATTGACGAGATTAGGAGGATGAATCGGGAGCGCGCGCTGCTGTGTGGGCGGAGACCACCTCTCAAAACGAAACAATCGAGTTAGGCCGGCATCACAGGACCTATTGACACAAACACAAAGCCCTAGAACGGGAAGGCCTCAAAAATACAATAAAAAGCTATTTCAACGAGAAGAAAATAACTAGTGAGCATTTTTTTTGCAAACGTACTATTTAAAATAGTTCTAATATAAATTATTATTTTAGAACTTCGCATGTTCCCACACATGACATATCAACTAATTTTTCAGTAGAATATTCAGAAATCGTTGCTAGAAACATCATGTGCAGATAGAAACGGAGATGTGCGTTCTGAAAACATAATTCTCGCGGATAGAGAGCACTTCGTGCGCAAGCAGCTTAGAGCAATCTTCAAAAGATGCAAGCAGAGCCTCTTGCAAACTGGAGCACAGAGTCGAGGTTTTTTCTTGAGGGCCCTCTTCAAAGTTAGTCTCCCCTCCCGGCTAAATGAAAACCAATTTAAACTCGTTGAAACTGGCGATGATATTACGAGATTCCGGTCACAGCTTTCTGCCTAACGAACTGCATGCGCCGGAGGAAGGGATGCGATGGTGAGCGTGTGTGCGAAAGACGGGCGGATGAGTTTCAAAAGGGAAGACGCCATTACTTGAGAGATCCCAGGAAGAACTGTTTGTTAGTTGTGTGGCACTAGCCCTGGAAACGACGAAATTCCCTCCACGGTCAGTGAATGAGAAATTGACGAGATTTTAAGATAAAAAATATTACAGGCAAGAGTCGCAACTTCATCGCAACAACCAGACGAAACATAAATAGATATCCTCTGTGAGATTAAGGAACTCGCATCTGGATATACAAAATATGAGCTTGTAAACTTGAATGGCTGAACATTTTTTTGGAGGGTGAAGTACTCACCATATCAATGCGCGGCGTCGGGCACTTGTCAGAAGCAAGGAGCGACTGGTCCTCGTGGTGGGGGCTGAGGAGCGGGCGCGCGGCGGCAGGGCACTCGGCGGCGAAGTTGCACGCGCCGCCGCACCAGGAGCAGCGGTAGCGCGGCGGTCGCGTCACGCACAGCGAGCAGTCGGCGTGGCCGCGGTGGGCGCCCAGCACGCCGCACTTGTACAGCGTCAGCGAGCGCGAGTCCACAACGTGGTCGCGGTTCCATACCAGGGTGAGGTGCGCCTCGTACTCGCTCGTCATGGCCTGGTAGCGATACACCGTAGACTCGCACACCACGATGCCCGTGCCGTCTTTGACAACGCGAGCCGACACTAACATCGTGGCGCCTTCGATACTCACGAGACACTGGAAGCCCGTCTGGCCGGAGTGGGGCACCGGCAAGTTACGAACGGAGAGAGATAATTCGGTAGGAGCACCGTCCGGAGCTAACAATTCGTCTTCCTTGCGCCAAAAGCGAGGACAGAATCCAGCTCCGTGAGTCGATAACTGGGCCGGATTCTGAGAACAAATGTAAAGTTTTAAAGCTCGGAAAAATGTGCAAAATCAAACTTAGATTAAATTTCTATCATCAAATAAAAATTGCAATGCAGCCAGCCGTACGAGGTAATTTCGTGAATATTCAAATTGTACACTACCAATACCTTAGTAGATATTTCACTTGAATGCACACAATTAGCTAAAAATATATTAGAACACGAGCAGTGTCAGGAAGACTAATGTAAGTTATGAGGTCCGAATAAAGAAGAGGAGACGTTAGGCTGAGGAAATCCTCAGGGCAGGCAGGCAAGTACCCACCTGTCTGAGTAGTTGCAGGATGCTTACATTTTCCCCGGACACGACAGTGCCGCCGCAAGCGGAGCTGTTGTGGGTGCACGTGTTCTCGTAGACGCACCAGTTGCAGGCCCAGGCGCTGCGCACGCACGACCCGCACGTTGAGTGGCGACTGCAGTCGTAGAACGCAAAATTCCTCGACACAAAATCTTGGTTGGTTTCGCTGGAGCGGACGGCGAGCGGCACGAGCGTGTGGTCGGTGCGGGGCGGGATGGCGGGTCGGTACTGGATGGCGGGAGCGGGACACCGGAGACCCTGGTCCACGACCTGCGCGTCCGTGGGAGGAGCTGAGCCCCACACACACTGGTACTTGGCACCCGTTGGTAATTCAGGAAGCGTGCGAATGGTCAGTTTCACCTGTAAAACACAGAAGAACACATTTGAAAGCGAGGAAATGAGAGACCAGTTGCACAGTAATCTTCCCAAAATGCAACAAAGTTTAAAAAAGCACGTGAATGAATATCTTTCGACAGATTTTTGTTTCGAGTACACATAAACACACACTCTCCACGAGTTTCTTTTCTTGTATCACACGTTTTTACTATACGACATTGAGGTTTCAAGTCTTTAATCAATAAGTACAAAACCAGAGGAACAATGGTTATAAACTTTGCACAGTCGTCAAGGACTTAACCCAGTAGGGAACATCGTGCCCGACAGAACTCACGGTGACCTGATTCTGGAGCTAGATCTCAATGCGAGGAAATATATACGAGGTTCCTGGCAATGAAAGCATCCGATTCTACTTGGCCTCATTATAAACAATTCCTGTACTCATGCAAGTCGTCCAGCAATTTCATTTTTTTATTTCAGTCACTTTAAACTTATTCATTTTGAATTTTTGAAAATTAATGGATGCATCATGTGCACAGTCACCAACACATAATACATTAATAAACATTTCCCTATTTTAGTTCGGACATGCTTTCTTTCCACTTAGATAAGTTAAAAGGGGTAACAGCTGAGCTCAAGTGAAAATAGTACTACTAGAAAATGAAAAAAAAAATGAAAAAAGTTTTCCACAAAACCAACTTAAAACACCATTTTAGAGCACCAAATAATTTATGACGTCCGTAAATTTGACAGCTAAACTCCGTGTGCATTTTTAACTTTAACATTACCGGTTTTGACATTCTTTATTTCAGCTCGGTTCTTACAAAATTACACAAAACATATGCAAAGAACTCTCACCACGCATCCAAGAAATTAATTTTAACAATAAATTTTTGTTTCACAAAAAATTACACAAGTTACATAACTAGTACTCTCAATTACAAATATCTAAAGCAATTAATAAAAAACCACTTGGGAATTAGTACCCCTATCAGCCACAAACTTGTGTAAATGAAGTGACATTCAAATCAAGTAATAGCGTCAGAAACAACTTCAATGCAGACACACCTCCTAAAAACCAGGTTTGTTCACAGAGACAGAAGTAAATATGGGGGCAGCAATAATAAATCTATCGTCGCAATAAAACCAATGAAAACCAATTGTACAACGGAGATTTAATCAGAATAACGGTTCACTCGACTGCTCTCAAGATTAAGCTTTCAAGGAACCAGTAAATTAACGGCCGTTTTATCCAAATGAAAGTACGGTGAACAGAAAATGAATTCTACAGAAAGCCAGCTTCGATAACCAATATGGAGGACCCTTCTTTCTAAGGAGTTGATTGCGCTTTCAAGGCGTACCATTTAATCAGGAAAAAAGAATGACTTTTACCAGTGAGCTCACTGGCTGTAGAACCATGTTAACACGGGCCACATTCAAGGCAAACATGCCTTCCAATTAGTAATGTACAAGAAATACTGCACTCTAGTTAACAATTCCGAACTTGACAATTTTTAAATTAACCTAATTTTGAAAATAATGATTAAATATAATGGCGAAGCAAAGGAATATTAGGCTTAGAAGAAAATTTTAGATATCAGGTTGTATTCCTCCTGTTCTACGTCGTTGAAGTGAAGAAACCCGTAGCAAAAAATATTGATGTGGCCTAAATGAGTTCCAACTACAAAATCTTCACAAGAGCAGGAAAAACAAGCGAAAACAGATTCCATATTATTTCTACCCTAAAATTCTACGTACACTGAGGATTCATTATTGCTATGTAAATTTGCTAAACGAGATTTATACACACGATAAGGGTTTTACGGCACACACAAACTTAACACTTAAAAAAGGAATTCTGAAGGCAGGACGCACGTTTACCTACTAAACGAAAACAGTAAAAAAAAATTAAGCGATTTCGATTGAAATCAACAATGGGTCTGATGCCTACTTCAAAGAGTACAAGAAAACTTGCCAATCACAATCGACAGATGATTGAAAGCGATTGCCGAGTGAACAGATGGCGAACGACATCACGGCTTCTGCGACAATTTCGCGGTTTGGGTGGGCACAGATCATCCCACCCGCACTCAGCGAGCTCGAAATTTCATTTCTCGGAAAACTCATCTCATTGAATCGAAAACTGGCGCAAGCCAAATGCTTGATGATGAGGACAGTTTAGATAAAAACGAATTATAGGACCCAAACAACAAAAAGTCAATATCAATAATGGTAATGTGAAAGAATGAAGGGAAGTTCACGATCAAGCGGCAAATCCGGAGAGTGAATTGATACAATCCATCAAGCACGAGTTGACAGGACTGTCATTAGACGGTCGAGGCAGGTCCCGTCTCCGTACTCTGCCACGCACACAACAAGCATGAGCCCAGCCAAATGCAAGGGTAAATAACGCTCCAGAACAAGGCAGAAAAATCAGATGGGAGCATTGCATTCTTCAGCGTACGCCATAAATGCTAGTGAGCGTGTTCTGCTACTTGAATTTGAAGATTTAAACCGCGCCTTAGGCTACAAAATGGGCTGAACAGGTCTAGATCATCTATTCCTTTGAAAATAAAAGCGAACTGAAGATAAAGAATAAACCAAAAAATATATTTCTAATAGTACATGAATCACCAAAAATTATTTAGCAGAAACATTAGGCAAATAACGAACTTAAAGCATGTATTTAGATAGCCTTTTTTAGCTTTAATTACTAACAAATAGTGACAACGAAACTCTACAGAATAAAATGACAAAGTTGCATGAACTTAGCTTCAGAAAGAGGGAGATGAGAGAGAAACGCGAGAGACAACATTGTACGTTAGTTTGCTGGTGAAATTTCAGACGACTTGTCAGAGAGTCAAGATATTTTATAAGACAGATTTTAGGTCCCGCAACTTCCCATGCACGTCGAAGACTAAAAATCAAAACTGAGAGGATGAAGCAGGCGAACAATCTCGCGGACCCGGTAATCGAAACTGGATTGTAGAAACACTGCAAAATGAATAATACTTAAAAAAATCAAAATACTAACTCATTCAAACCATTTCGACCATTTAAAACACGTAAATTGTATTCAACTCAAAATCTTTTAAAATGCAACAAAGATGATAGCAGTTGAACTGTATTGATCCTCTGTAGAAAATATTTTCTCAAAATACACTATCTTAAATTTTAACCTTTATTTGTGAACATATTTAAACATTAGCCAATGACGGATTTGGAGGGTCGGAAGTCGATCAGGCCATGAACTTCCACCGAGGGCATCGGAAGGGCTTCACCCTGCCTGATAGCGACAGCAGTTAAATCGAGCGGAAGCTTTAATCGATTTACTCTTGAAAGGAACACTTGAATAGATTCCACAGTCGTCACTCCTCAAGAGGCATCACGTGAATAATGCATATCATGAGATTCTCGAGGCCCGTCTTCCAAGAGATTTCCCCTCTATGCATTTTCGAGGGCCTCAATAATATATAAAGCAGGAAGACTAAAACAAAATACAGAGGCGAACCATGAAAGGAAATAGAAACTATATCGAGAAATTAAGCTTTCCAGAAAATAAAGAACGCGTTGCTTTAGAAGAAATTTCCAAGAAACAGGTAGCGTTATAAATGAAACAAGGGTTCACACTTGATTCACTCAAGATGAACATTACCTTTCACGTCTTTCAGATCACTATGCAAGATCACTAAAAACTACACATATCATAAAAACTTAACGAGTTCCAACTACAGTTTATGATTGAATTTTAGTTTGCTCCGAATCAAATTCGATAATCTATCATGAATATGAGACGAGCAGATTTCAGCCAAGAGATGCGTACGGTAGCTAGCTGGTCGAGGGGTAGACGGTCCGGTCTGATGCGCTCGAAGTCGATGCACTGCTGACCTGCCCCGAAGCTCAGCCAGCGCGGGGAAGAGAACGCCGCTTTCTGGCAAGCTGACGCCACCGTGCACCTAAAATGTAAAGAAAAATCATCGTTAATTTCCAAGCAACCACAAAAACAGCCTAAGAAGAAACAATGTAAAAAGAGGAAATTTCAGTCGGATTCATACAAAGAAACGTGTACTCTTCGACTCACATCGTAACGGTGCACTGCATCATGAGGTGCCTTAAGTTATGATTCAAGTGCACAGAAATTGATGGCTTGAAAATAAGAAATGAACAATTACCTAACCTATGAAAATTCAACAAAATTGGAAATCAAACGAAAAAAAATAGAATATCACAAAGGAATAATCCGCAGAACAGATAAAGGTTATGGAAAAATCCCATGATACCTATGAATCGCAAAGATTTTTCCTCAAAGAGGTTAGACTAAATCAACGATTGACGTTTTCTTTAAATCACATAAAAAGAGTATATGAGCCTTCGCCCAAAGCAAAGAGGAGGATTCAGCACAAAATGTCCCTTCTTGGTTTCCCAGGCACAAGAAATCAACTCGTCGGCTTCCCCAGTGAGCGACAATTTGCAATGCAAATCGCATTACCACTCGCTATAAATCGGGCCAACACAAAGGCATATATCTTTACGATTGTTCCCGTGTTGCTCTCCTAGAAGTTTTGTGCTAATTCGCAATTCTGCTGACTCGGTAGAGACCGGACGGCAGCCAAGGGCTCCAGCACTCGATGGTTTCACGACGAATCCAGGATAACGAGCGTTGGTAAAATGGCAACACCTTTGGGAATGCGTAGCAAAAAATAACAAGTGGCGTCGAATAGCGTTCACTGCACACATGGTAAACGGGGTTTCAAATCAAGATGAAAATTTTGGACATAATCGGAAATTTAAAAAAAATTGACTTACGCGGGGGAGAAAGACTAAATCGGCAGTGTCATACATAGATGCTCTGAAAAACGTGTTTCGCAACAACGAGATATCGTACAAGGTGGGTAAATTTTGCATGGGTTGGAAAGATAAGACAGTTCAAAGAAGTAGCAATATGGGCAACGCAACTCTTTTCTGGATGTTCGCGCCTGAATAAATACAGAGGCTCATCAAGACACCTTCGAATCCGCAAAAACAAAGCCAGAAGACAACAATACAACACTGCTTGCCTCAAGAAAATCGCAAATCGAACAGTTTCCGAGAACTCCAAGAAGCTTTGACAAGGCGTAGAAAAGCGCTGATGAGGGCCTATTTCTTTTTACAGGAGAAAAAGTCATTTCTGGGGTAGGCGAAGAAAGAAGCCGAGACGGATGCCGCAGACGGAGAGCAATCAGCTGAGTTTAGAGTGACGGCAGGGAGCGGAGATTGCAAACTCTTCCATTACCTTATGGGATCAGAATCGAGTTAGTGAGCCCACACTACGCCGGCCATAATATTTTCCACGTCGTATCGTAAGTTTAGGAAGAGAAGGAATCAAAATAAAAATCTCGGGATGCGTCCAAGCACTTAAGCAATCTTGGTACGATCGTCCCTTATCTGCAGATCCACTCAAGAACCGAAATAGAAGTTCTGCCAAGATAAAAAAAAGTTAGCAGAAACCCACAACGCGGCAAGTCGATAAAACAAGTTCCTCTTTCTAAGTCTCGGCACGACAAGCCATTGAAGCGGCAGAAAAGACGGCAGAGAGACAAACTTTAATTTCCATTGTAATGAGCGGCCAAAAGACGTTTCATTTGCAGTAGGACTGTCATTCGCCGAGCAGTCTAAGTAGGCATCGTCCCTAGTAAAACAGTCGAGAGCAGCGCTAAAATGAAAAGCAGGCATAGAATCAAAGGCGATTAAGAAGCAAAAATACTTCACAGTTCAACACGAGATGATATAGCACAGGCAAATGAGCATGCCGTAGTCGACAACAGTGTCCCATAATCAAGGTTTGTAAAGTTGATGGGTTCCCAGAAAAAAAGACCTGCTGCGAAGATAGAATACAAGGCATCTCATATTCATCAACAGATGCAGTAGACGTGTTAAGAAACAAACTACTCCAGACAATCTCACAACACTCAAGTGTGATTTCAGGATTGTTATGTTACTTTTTTATATGAAAGCATGAAACGAGATACGGGATGATATAGTTTCATTAAAGCTATCAAGAAAATTTTTACCCAGATTAGAAAATGCTAATCAATTAAAGCTAACTAGAGTGCTAACACCAGCAGCGTCACGGAGTACAAACCCACAGTGCTAAGTTAACATCAAATGACAAGCAATATTATTAGAGTGAGAGTCACTAATTACGATTGAAATGCTAAAATTGTAGCATAATATCTAGACTTCACATCGCATACTCACTAAGTCTCACTGACAGAATAAAGCGCAACAGAAATATCTCAATTACGAATTTGTAAGAAAAGTAAACATGCCTGAAATCGACCACTTAGTGCAGGCTATAATTGGGGAAACGCAAGGCGGTACTCGATAATTTCTTAATTTGAAATTAGCGGAATATTTTCCAAAGCAATACAGTTGACATTTTTATAGGACAGTCATTTAGCCAGCGAAGAAGAGGGGATAAGAGGACACCCATTCATTCAGAATAAATTAGAAGAATGAACAAGCTGACATCTAATCTTCATAATCGAGCATAAAGCATTAAATCTGAGAACTCGGAAAACGTACCGTTCAATCTCATTGAACACACGAAGCAAGCAAGAATGAATACATAAATACATAGGAAGTGGAGGCGAGCGAGCGTACGGGAGTGCAGAGTGCGAAGCTGACACGTTCGCAGCGCAGCGAACAGATCACGAATGTTTACAAGACTGCTCAGACGAGCGCGGCAGGTCGTGCAGCTCGACAACACGATTGCTGAAAGGATTGACATCGAAAAATATTTTAACTTAGGTTAAGAGGCACCTTTACGAAAATGAAAAGGAGAAATGCTTTCCCGGTTTCCCTGACTACGGAGAGCTCAAGACTGTAATGAAGTGTCCGAACAGTGAAATCGAAAAACAAAGACCAACTTAACTCGCTGATATTAGGAAGCGGGGGAGAGAATGCACCAGGCAATCCGGCCTAATGCGCGGTGGTGCTGGTAAGAAAACATGGGAGACGTATTGGGTATCGTTTGCGAGGGATAAGAAATTCAGTCACTAAAACGCCAATTTCCTCGAAGGTTAACATGAGCAACGTTAATAGAATTAATTCTACAAAGCTCTAAGGTGTCGTCTTGGTACGTGAAGCCCGAAGCGCCCAAAATAGACAATTTCGGAAAGCAATAAAACTGGGAAGCGACAATGCCCTCGGGTACGAGGAGTAAAATTTTCATGCATCGAGAGCGAGGTTTGGCTGGAAAGTTCAGGGCACTTCTCCGAGCTAAAAAATCGCGAGTTCAAGGTAAAACAGAGATAAGACCGATACAAAAATGCAGAAAACTTAAATGCATAAACAGAAATGAAAATTTTTCAACTTTCGAGACTGTTAAATTCTAAATAAATAAATGAGCACAACTGTATCAGTTTACATAACTTCCACCCACAGTGAGAAACAAAAATGCTTCTTTTCGGCTAACATGTTTTAAAACCTCCAAAAGCTAAACGGTTCAATATCGCATCATGCTCAGCAGATCACGCCAGGCACTACCGTGTAAGGTCATAACTGCAACTGGAAACAATATGTTAGAGTTGAAGTATTACATGAATTCTTCAAGCATCTCACCATAGCATTTTTAATCAAGTTTTTACTACACTAACCACTGTACTACGTTCATCTTTAAAAAATACTTTATTAAATTCACCTTTCCGCACATACTTTGAACATTGCACAAGTTATTTTCAGTGATAAAAACACGGATATACTGCACCTATGGGAGTAATTATTTGTTTAATATCGACAGTTTATGGAGCTATAAACTCTCTAGACATTAATCAAAGTTAAATAGAAAGACAGTAGAATTCGCTAACTCCTCCATCATGACACCGAATTGTATAAATACTGGCAGTAAAAACACTTCATTGGCATACCACCAATAACTTTACTGTGAAGGAGTGACGACTCTTACCGAGAAGAAACACTGGCGTCTACGATGGACTAGAACACCAAATTTTTAGAGAATAAACAAACTGAATCAAAAACTGAAAATGTGAACTAAATGTATCAGCTATGTCACTGAAATCACGTTAAATTATTCAAGAACATCACGTTCAATGAATAATATAAGCGCTTTCATCCGTCAAAATTCACGAGAGAAAAGCTCTGGCCATAAAAGAGAAGTTAGGGCAAAGCCTGGACGTGACAGTACTAAGGTTCAGCGGGAAGCGTTACTGAGACCGTCGGGGTTAGTAGGCCGGAAAGAACAACAATGAGACGCTCGCAAAGAGCGACCGCATTAACGTCGACGCAACCACAGGTGTTTCATAAACTTAGCAGCACCGGGGAAGGTATGAAGCTGAAGTACCTTTATATGCGAGTGTATAAATATGCATACCTACGCAACGCCCAGCTTGTTGCCGAAGGTACCCAACATACTGCTTCTTCGTACCGTGTGCGTCTCCTGCAGCTAGAAATGAAAGCTCTAAGCACAAGATGCAAGTGGTGTGCGATTTCTGACGTTTAGTTCCTCTTTAAACTCGAACAGAAGACAACACGATCATACGAATATACTAAAGCAAATACTGCTTATGCACGCTACGTTAACCGTAGATTTCAAAACGTACTTTAGAAGTTTTACAAATTCCCATTTACAGCAATCTAGAAACGTGCGAGCGTGATAAAGTCAGCGCCAAGAAAACAATGAACCAGCAGAAGGTAACACCAGCATAGAACCATAAGCACTATGTTTATCGAATGCATCGTGCACTAGCGGATCAAGAACCTAGAATAAATTATGAAAATTCTAAAACGCTATCTTATGATGCCAAATCTAAAACGTTACCTAACAGCGTACGGCACTGGCTCATCACCGAACCTACTTCATATCTTTCGGACGAGCGCGTTCGTTTATACAACGTATAGATACTTGAAAATTATTGGACGGAGAAAATGCACACAGCATATTTCAATGTGCTATTCAATATTTCCGTTGTAACAAGTTGACTGTGAGAAAGAGGAATTGCTGGTTACCGATGGCCTGTACCGTAGTGAGCGTTTTAATATAACGCAAATACATGTAAAAAAAATTGAATTTTGTGTACGCATAACAATACATTTATAAATACATAGATTTCATATAAATAGTATTTTCACATTTTTCAACTCACTAAATTCTATAACAAATAACAGGAAATCAAGTTAATGACCACTGCATTTCTCAACGAACTACTGGAGTGCTCAAATACATCTGGAAATATTAGGAGCTGTCGAGGCATTTCTGGGAAGTACTCGTGGGCAAAAGTTTCTCGATCCAATTGGCCAGTGAAGCGTTCATTCAAGAGTGTTCTCTAGTAAGCCTGCGGGCTTCAAACCCGTCAATACACGGGCAGACACGGAACACGGAAAGGAAACCTTTTAGTTTCGTTCGAATAACTTGGAGAGGGAAAATTTCCGGTCGTGGCCTGCGGGGTGAAGAGCGTTGTAGAACGAGACATGAGACCCGCACAACAAGAGCCCCAGGCAAGCACTTTACATTCTTCTCATGAGGGCTTGAAGACAATAGCTAGCCATATTTTGGTGCTATCACTCGAGTCCATTTGAGGCAGCATAAACAAAGAGTAGTAAGTGGAGTCACAGAGAGCTTGAGGCTCAAAATGACGCTTGTCTACCGATAGTGCCACGAGATAGGGCACCGGAGAGGGTAGGCCTGCGTCGTAACTTAGCTCCGCAGACACAAATGGTGGGAGGCGTGCGGCGCTCGGGACGCGCTCGCCACTGAAATCTCAGAAAAAATGCATCCCATTGAAAGAGCTTTGCGTTGAAAGAGATCAACGACGATACCGGTTATGAAGGATCGATAAACATGGACCTCGTTGGAATTCAACCATGAAAATAGGCGCTAGGTAAATAGGCCATCGGAATAGAGATGAAAACGGCCAAAAATTCAAAATGAGAAAAGACTGCTGGCGAAAATCCTGAACTTTAGGTGCAACAAAAATTCTAAAATTTTAACAAGAAACATGAAAATAGGACAACTAACCTAGAGTGACAGTTCACATCACGCTTATCAATTAGTTTGCTTCGAAAGTGACACTAAAAAAGTATTTTAACAAACAATACACACGTAAACACATTAACAACTTTGCACGGATTCAACGATTCAAAAGATTACATGATCTCTCGAGCAGTCGGCAGCTGGAGTTCGATTCTCATTAGAAGAGCGAAAGAAAAGGAACGGGATGATGAGAACAAGCCTCGACTACCGCATGATAATGAAGGCCTCAGCAGCAAATTACTTCAGCAGCTTTGATCCGGCCAATCGAGATTCCATATTGATAAGCGACCACTGCTGCATATGGAGGCCCTACAGATGAGCCCAGCACGACCAAAAACAAAAATAAACAAAATATTGAAATTGAAGAAACTACAACAGGTTAGAATACACGCCTCATTAGCATGAATATCAGGAGTGTCTCAGTGTATCCTCACAAAAAGAATAGCAAATTTATTGAGGAATCTCCTGCCTCGAGATGCAACACACTCTGCCTTGGCTTGGCAGCCTTTAATAAAATTGACATATCCCGAAAAATCGGAGACGTAAAAGTGATGTTTCAACCTTGATCGAACTCTTTTTTTTTTTGTGTAATAGCAGAAAAAAGTTCAACTCGTTGTTTCAGGTTATCACTCCTTTCAAAATTTCATTAGAAAGCATAAAAAATTACTCAAAAAGAGTGGCAAATTCAATTCTTCCAACAAAACGGAGAGGGCAAACGCAAATGTGTGAAGACACTCGGCGCCTTGTCTACAGAAATGTCCGAGTGTTGAAGTGGCTCCCCGTAAACGAGGCTCACGAACTGATGCTCTCCATTTGACGTTAGTTGAGATAAGGAAAGACGCGCTTATCGACGAAGAACAGAACGCGCCTTGTTCTTCAACAGCTGCCCGAGCGTGCCAAGCGAACTGCCGCTTCCTAATATACCCGCGAGCGTCGGTAGCGATAGAATACCGATCACCCGCTCACTCCACGCCAAAACCATACAGAACGGCGCGCCTCAGGTTTACGATCGGCGCGGGCAGTGCATACGCGAGGTTTTCCCAGGAAAAAGATGATGCACCCTTCCCAAGTTGAGCGCAGCACGAAGGGGAATGTTATAGCGCTCTCTACACTTTACGTGACTTCCCTATTATGCACATACAGAAGAGGAAAAAGTACGATGCGCTCAACTACTCCTGGACTCGAAGGAATTAATTGACTGCGTTACGGCGTTTAGAACAGCACTTACAAGTTGTTACTATTGAGCTTCATGGCATAAAACTATACTTTGTAAAATCATTCTGCGACACTGAATCTGGACGCAGTTAATTAAACGTGAGCTTGAACCATATACGGCTGTACGCATTTGAAAATTTAAATAAAAAGAGCGAAATAACCCGACGACTGGCTGGCTAATCCTGTAAACACTAACAAAATATTGTAGCGTCACATCACCTTAAATGTGCCGTTGGCACATCATTCAGAATATTAACGTCGTGCGTCGCTTAAATTCAAAAAGACAACAAAATTCGGCCAGATAAATTATCCACAAGTATTCAAAGAAACCGCATTTGAAATTAAACCCAGGATCTCACTTGCCTGTGAAAAATATTCTAGACCAGTGAAATCGCCACATTCAATGAATGTGGAGCTTCTTGCTTATAAAACATGAAGTGTGTTTAGGCTGGAACCTTGAAAAAAAAACTGCATTCCGATTCAAAATTACGAACTATAACAAAATTGAATTTTCGTCCATGAACTTTAGCGTCAACCATATTCATTTAAAAATGCTAGTTAGAGTACCACAGTTTCATAGTTTTCTTCAGATACATGACATCGAAATATCAACCTTGAACAGTAGCTCATGCCGTTTCAATAGTTACAGTGAGTTTCATATGTATCACATAAGACAAAAGTTGACACGAAGCTCCCGATGACAATCGCACATGTATCTGTGACACAATCAAAGCTGGCAAAGAAAACAACGAGAAAAGGAGAAAAAAATATAATCGTACCTGGAAAACGAAGCTTCCCAACAATCTTTAGAAAAAAAATTCCAACCTACGTTGGGCAACAATATTCAGTCTACTTTGGCCATATAAATGAAAAAAAATCCTGGGAATATAGAATTAAATATTGTCAGCGATAAATCAAACCAATGTCTCAGTAAAAATATTTTAAATTACTCAATAAAAATTTGATTCTCAAACACACTTTGCTTACGAGCTGCCGATAAATTCAACACCTTTTTATTCTTTCTTAATAGTCGAAAACAAGGCAGAATAAAACACCGCACTAAAGCGAACAAATACAGGAAACACGAAGTGAACCGTCGTCAGTTGCTACAAAGAGGATGGGCTTTTGCGGTATTTAGTTTGGAGGTTAGGCGATGCAATGGAAACGAGTCCCAGAGGTGGGGAAATTCAGTAAAGGGGCAGTCGAAAACACTAATATTCAGAGCACGCACACCAGCGTCACGACCAAAAAAGTACAGGGGATCTCTATCGGATTAATATTATGGTTATGGGGGAAAGCACTTGTCTAGCCAACAAAAAGTGTAAGGGGTTCAAAGAGGTCCAATTAGGTCGCAAAATTCAGCCTTTAAGGCAAGGGAGCAACTTTCACATGTCGCATACCATAGTGACTATAGCAGTAAAAAACTTTGAACTCTTCTATTATAAGGAGAATGTAGGTATTCACTCGCAGTACGAATTACGCTTTGTATTTATGAAAACATTTTAATTCTTCCTCAAGGTATAAAAACAAATGGAAATTTTTCAAAAAAAGACAGTTTCACGAAAAGCATTTTGAATTCATGAAATTTTCGTAGAATTATTGAAGAAGATATTTTCTCGAAGTGAGAAAATGGTCGTAGGAAGAATTTGGTAAAACAAGAACGATTGCACGCTAACTGGAAAACAAGCTTGCATAAACCTTTGATAACGTTCATTGGAAAGAGGTCGTAATTGTAGAGAAATAACTTCTACCTAGTTCTTAAATACAGCCAAGAATAGTTTTTGTCAACGCCGTCGTTCAGCCCGCTCTTGCGGCAACAAAGCCACGACATTCGAGATTCGCAGAATTCGAATGCTGCAAATGGCGTATCTGAGCTGGCGCTGGCACATCCCTTAGAGCTCCATCAACACAGAAGAGTCACCGTTTCAACAAGCCCGGGGGTTGGTTACACACTGTCAAACAGAGCGGGTCGACAGCTTTGCCGGCGTCTAAGACGTGCGAATTACTTAGAATAACAGTGCGCGACGAATAGGCATCCAGCACAAGCGACAATGGGTTCACACGTCATATTCTGCATCACCGAGTTGATCAAACAAGAAAACAGTAGGAGCAGCAGCAACGCGGGTTCTGTTAGGACTTCTACTTAGCTGGAAATCAAGACGCTCCAAGAATAGCCCTAAAAAAGAATATAGTCGTGCACCGAAACTCGGATAGGTATGAAGACTAGAAAAAAATAACATGGTGCTAATTTCAAAGTCATAAATTTCATTTTATCTACAAACAATGAATCAAATTAGAAGTTATGAATTTTAGCACAAGTTTATTATACTGAAAACTATGATATTAGAAAATGCAAAAATGTTTACATCACTTCGAAAGTGGAAATATAATTCTTGGATATTCAAGGGGAAATACAATTGAAAGACGAATAAATAACAATCAAGTACTAGGAAGGAAAGTACAGGTAATGCACCCGTGAAAAATGGCCGGATGACAGGAGTACCGTCGAGAGTAGCGCAGCTAAGAAAGATTTGATTCTGATGATAGATACTTTGGACGGTTTGATCGATGGAAAAATCCCTATTGATGCAAAGGTGAAAGTTGCGCGCGGAGCGGCAGCTTGGATGTGCCTGGCCAATCGCAAACTTGCGAACCGCCCTAAAATTAATCAAAATCTCATTACAAGCTCGAGGCAGAGGAAGGATGGAGCCCCTTTTTCCATAATGCAGTTTAAATTTGCCTTCGTCTTTCAGACCATCTGAGCCCCGTTTGTGTCATTAATCAAAGTGAAGCGAGGAGACCGCAAGGGTCCCCTCCCTGACTCTCACACCACATCTGGGCCACGAATAAACTTAGAAAAAAATCTTGGATCAGGTCAACGCCCAAATAAGACACTCGGAATAACATGGGACCACAGCGCGCGATATATTCATTAGAGAACAAAGTACAACATTTGCGAAGAAAGAAATACGAGATGCTCAACAAAGAATTTAATTCAGGAACCGGGAAGAGTATTCCTATGTATGTACTCGTATTTCATTTTGGGATACAAACGCATCTGAAAAACACAAACACACACAAAAACAAGCAAATGCACGAAGTCACCTTAAATGAGATTCAGAGAAACTGATAAACGTATTAAAATACTCTCAGGAGTTCGGCAATGAGCCACGGTAGGAAAATAGACGATTGTATATACTCTAAATTCAACAACAAAACAGAAGTTAATAAGGATCCTGAGGGTAAAACAGTTCATTTACCCATTTCTGGCATCCAAACACGACGCGAAAATTGCATTACATGCTAGAAAGAAAAGCCGCAAGGCACCTTGATTCGAGCGTATACCATGACCGCTCACACAAGTTTGTACTTCGAGTTGAATGATGTTTGACGGCTGAGAGAAGGGAGAAACGGGACGACTCAAGGTATAACATTCCATACCCAAAAGGTGAGAGCAGCACAAGCCGAGTCGGCCGTGCAGCGCATGATGGATGGCGCGACGGGCGAGGATGAAGCCCGATGGATGGCTACAACAACGCCCCCCTTGAATGGCTCTAAAAAATTTCCACATGCTTCGCAGAATGTTCTCTGTATTGGACAAGTTACTGAGCACGCCTCAGCATAAGGGAACGTTTCAGTATGAATGGCATGAAACATGGATGGGTTGCTAAGTGCACGATGGTGATTTCTTGAAACGTAACCATGTACAGAACCTGCCCCAGGAGAAGTCAGCAAAGAAAATAAATACAAAAGTAAAAATTACCGGATGACTGAAAACATATACCTTCCTCTGTCGCGCAACTTATTTGAGACTACAAATGTCACAACACAAATGTGAGTACTCAAGTTTGTTTTTTATAAGACGAATTTAAACACAAAAAATGATTTAGCTAAACATTAACACATCTGATTTGTTCAAGCTTAACGCGTGAAATTTTTCCTCTATGAGAGAGTGTATAATTTAAAATAAATCACAAAACATTTTAGACGGAAAATAGCATTCGCCTCTGTCATTAGCGATAGCAGCAGTGCAGTGAACAAATACCACGTACGAACCGTCTTCTGCTACTCCTTCAAAAATACAAGGTTAGATAACACGACCGACAAGAGCCCTGACTTTGAGTAACGACACTGGAAAGACCGGACAATTTCTACAAAGTATCCAATGAAGCAATAACAGGCAATACATCATGAACTGAAATTGTGTGATGCTCAAGCTACTGAACGGCGCCGGAACTGATCGTCATGCAGGCATACGTTCACTTTTCACTTCAACGAAGTTAAATGCCGTTGCGTGCCATCGCTGATTGATTTACACTCTTCACGATTCCTGAAATACTGCAACATAAAAATGCCCCTTGACGTGCAAGTAATTCCAGGGTAGGTCTACTTGCCAGCAGACAGGCGGTCTGCGATGTGGGTAATTTGGTTCACGCGAGGCGTCCTTGGAGGCTTGAAGATAAAAAACTTGTCAATAGTGAAAAGCTCGCCTATAGAAAAATATCGTCAATTCTTAGGACGTTTTAGATAACTTTTAAACAAAAAACACCCCATGGTTATTAATAACAATAGGCATGTATGGAGTGAAACAAAAATTGTGAAGATTTTGACAGAAAACATTGAAAGAGTTAAAACTTCACGATTGCCCAAAAAAGAACCATTTTTATAAAATTGAAATTGATAATATGAATATTTGTAGATTCAATCTAAGTATAAATGAATGCGGCGGTAGTTAACGCAACACTGAACTCTGAATTTGCGCCATCTAATAAAATTGTACTCGGTAGACTCGTGTAGTAATCAGTCACAGAGAGACTAACACGCAGTTCCAAAATAAAAACCAACGCTATCTCTCGAGACCTCTCTTCATGACCTCTGTTCGGCAGGCAATAAAAGAAACACTCATCAAAATTCATACTCTGAGCAGGTCATGAGCACTACTGTCATTTGGCATTCATGATCAGTAAATGAGCATAAAACTTCTGCCTTGTATCAGGCAACAAAGAGTCGGCAAGAATTTTCTCTGTCAAAGTAGTATGCAAATAAAGTGTGAGGGACCTCGTTGGCTATCTATCAGGCATCGGAACTGCATACATTAGACGGAGGTAGTTCAAGGAAAACTCTCTTGCTCCGACAAAACACCGATTGATGAAGCAACTCCTGGTTCGACGTACCTACGAAAATAAACCCTACCCGGCATACCTCAGGTAAGAACTAAGGAAACGATCTTAAGCTTACGTGTTTTGAAAGCAGAAACGGAAATGAACCGAGAATACAGTGAAGACGATAAATTGAAAATAGACTTTCACGTCCTGAGAAAAAAATAAAATTACTCGAACGCTTTAAATATTTTAAGAGCGTAAATCACACTGAGTGCAAAATTGAAAACAGTTAAAAATTCATATATGATATAAAATGGAAGATCTGATCTAAAGAAACGCCCGAAAGTGAACACCTTTTAGCATCACACACGGCGCCCATGCAAAAATAGAAATGATAGACCCCTCTCATAAATTATTTATTTGAACAACAATCTTTAGCTGAAGCCTTACAAAAAAGTCAACCGACAGTGATTGCAGAGGAACCAGTTCTAAATAGAAAATAAAATAGGCAGAAATCTGGCCCATCAAACACTGTTATCAGCGATTGGTTCGGTCTTAGTTAGAATTTGCAGCTCAAAGAGGTACTATCAACGCGGTGAGCAATTTGTAGAGGATAATCTGCGCGAGCAACGTACACTCTCTCTCCCACTCACTCATCTGAAAGGCAAATGAACATCACAGCCTAGCCACTCGGAGGCCAGAGAAGGCTTGACAGGAGTCAGTTGAGTTTACTGTGCGGTACTGTTAGATATATTCGCTCTCATTATCATTTTACCTAATTTTCAATGAACTTGATAAATTGAATAAGTTTAGTTCACAAATTAAGTAATAATACCTTCTCGCATTACAGGCAAACACTTGTGCTGTTTTAAGATCTAATAAATGTTTAATATCAGCGTGAAAAATAGAGATAAATATTTCAGTAATATAGGTAAAAAAATGCAATCATAGAATTTGAAATAGTTTTCTATGTTGGACTGACAAGCCGCTATTTGAAGTTCGTCGGAAAAATAAGAAATGAACGACACTACAAATTTAACAACGAAAATATTTAGCTTCTATGATTAGAATGTAAATATTAACATGGAAATACGCTTTTCCTTGGAGCACGTATTCAAATCACACACTCTTCTGATGCTGGCTGGATCAACTGAGTTTTCCACCTGGATTTGTTGAGAAGGTTGTAGCAGTCAGTTTATCAGCAGCACAAGATGGAGGGCAAGGGCTAAATCAGTGTGGAGCCTCCATAACTAGGACACGAGTGTTCTCAAAAAGAAAAGAGGAAGCCCCATTCAGTGTGAATCAAAGGAACGGGGAATATAAGCACACGGTGTGTCTCCACACCTGCGAACAGAAACAGCGATATTGAAAGAAGATCATGAAACTAGATAGAAGTTCAAGGAGAGAGTAATTCAACCTTTGTTTAATTCAACTCACTAGACTTCCAACTATACCAATAAACACCATCAAGATAAAATATACGAGAAAAAGATAGTCAAAAAGTGAGCCCATTTTTTAGGACACCCTGTTGATTGATTATAAGTTAGTTTTAGCTTCCCTAACCACAACAAAGACGTTCAGAGAGAGGAAGGACGAGGGCACCAATTAATATGGATTTAAGGGAATGCAGAATCTATGTACAAGGTATGCTCCTGCGCACATGATAAAGACATGAATAAAGAAGGTTAGGAAACAAAATAGAAGTTGAAGAAATCAGGGGAGCTGAAAAACAGAACAGCAGTGTACCAAGAAAATTATCCTAACCAAAACAAAAAAATATAAATAGATTTCAACAAGAGAAGGCCTTCCGAACTCTTAGCTTGGGACCTCACATTTCTCCCCTGGGAGTGCTGATTCCCATTGATACAATAGTTGTATCACCCTCGGGGGTTGGGACACCCTGTCCTTCAACAAAAGAAAAGCCTATTTTACTTTCAGCCTTGTACTTCGCCTCTTCCTTCTGGGAGCACCAATTCCCACTGATGCAGTAGTTGTTTTCTCATTTAGGAAAAATATACAGCGACTACCGAATTGAAAACCTCATGTAATCGAAAAAATACATCAAAATTAGGCATTTCATGTCAATAAGAAACTAATAAATACGCTCAGCACATGCTCGTGTTTGGACCTAACTTCATTGTAACCAACTTCTTAAACGACGGTAGCTGTTGCACCTGTTCAATACAATGATACAATTTCACAAAAAGTACACCTATTCCATATAATAGAATAATACAATTCCGCTGAAAAGAGGCAACCACTACACCAACACAATACGGCAACAAACCAGCAGTCAAATGTTTGTACGTAGTTTCATGTACCCTTACGTCTGCGTATTAATTGCGAGCGACCGGGAAGAAATTTTCAACGGCTTAACGGCTTAGAATTGAAACGCTTTATGGGATAATATCAACGAAGAGGTTTATAGAACCTACATGATTAGATTAGAGGTTAGTTTAAGCCTCCCTAATCACTATAAAAAAAGAGCGCATCGAAGAGAGGAAGGAGGAAGGCGCCATTTAGAATGGAGATAAGAGAATGAGGAATCTAGGCAGAAGGGGAGTAGAAACAGCAAATTGAGAAAGAAGTTCACAAAATAAGATAAAAGTTGAAGAAGAAAGTCAGAGGTGCTGAAAAACAGGACAGTAGTGAACCAAAAAAAGGTGGTCCTGAACATAAAAAAACACGTTTTGTTTCAACAAAAAGAAAGCCTACCTAATTTTCAGCTCGGGCCCTTACATTTTCCCCCTGGGAGCGCTAATTCCCATAGATACAACAGTTGTATCCCCCTGAGAGGTACAGAACCTACTTGTCTAACAGAAATATTGCATCAGATCAGCGTCCCCAACTTCTGCCAGCAAATCCACTATCTAGCCACAATTCTAAAATAAGAATAATTGAACAAAGGCAACTAAGCCTTGTATTTTGATGAAGTTTTAGCTAATTTTACTTTTAATTTCGCAGTACAAGCACGATTAAATCCACTCATGAAAAAAGCAAGGGTGCGGGATGTTGATCGGATGTATTTGGTAAACTTTAGATATTAAGGAGTTCTAGCGAACGAGCGAAAAGAAACTCACTCTGGACAGGAAGTTTTTGGCACACGAGCACAACTTTAGAAATAACGTTTCATTACTTTTTCAAGAAAAACCATATGGGTATGAGGCTCATATTAAAACGCATCCAGTCGTTAACACAAAAATGATATGTGCAAAAAATATCCAGTGAAGGAAAATTAAAAATAAATAACTGTCGCACAAATAGGGAAAATCCTTTCAGATTGATGTATAAACTATTCGCAGAATGAATGAACAAATAGCAAATAAAAATTACTACGGATTCAATGAAAATGGAAGAAGTGGAACTGTCTACGAATTGAATGAACCTCGAAATGAACAATCCTGTCCTAATGAGCAGCAGTATAGGTAATCATGACCGGACCGGTTCCAGAGCTCCACATCATTAGCCAGTCCGATAAATACTCGATAACGAAACATGTCCCTTGAATCTCGCAAAAAATAAGCATCATCAGCGTCAATCAAACAGAAAAAATTTATGCACAGGAACACAGGCAAAAATTAAGGTAAGCCTAGTCTAGGGGCTAGGAGTAGTGATGCAAAAAAAACGGTTTTATTTGATGGCAGTTTTTTTTGCAAAAAAAACATGTTTTTTATGTGTTTTTTTGTTTTTTTTCGTTTTTTTTGCGCACATTCAAATTTTGTTAGGAATATGTCTGTTTTTTTGTTGGTCACATAAAATATAGTAATATCAATGTTTTTAAGTCATGATTTTTTGTAATTAAAATATCAA
>JACJUY010000153.1:81385-132401 GCA_014220935.1 Platorchestia sp. MABIK
ATAGCACGCGCTCCACAAAACAACTATTAAAAAGATTCTCAATACGCTATCAAATTACATGAAACAGACCTCTGCCGCATAATCAATGATACTTAACAATACTCGTAAAATGCATGGAAGCGAATGTAAGAAACAAGGTTTTTTCCCACGAGCTCTTACGCTCTTAAACAAGCTTATCCGTTGAGTTCGCATTTATAATCGGGTATTAAAATAGAATAATAAATATGGATAGAAGCTCACGCTAGAGCAAAGCTAGACAATCCATCATAAAAATCTCTAGATTACTTGATGAGGATAAAGAAACCCGCACAAAAACTGAGGCCAAACCAACTGATCTCTCACGGAGTTACGGCTTTCTAGCCGGGCAGCCCTCAAAGTCTTCGACTGACACCACCAAATGGATTCATGACCAGCATTCGCAACTCGTTGACGGGCACATTCTTCACCTCACTCCGGCAGCAAATCAAATCGGTGAAAAGTGTGCAAGAAATTGCAGAAATTTTAGGCCAACAAAAACTCGTCCAAATTAGAACTTTTACCGTAACTTGTTGTTGATGTACATGAGTAGAAAAACAAGTGATTTAATAGAATGAAACAGAAAACACACATGAAAATGGGAGAATTAGATGAAAATACCTACGTGAGAGAAAGTCGTAAGTTTCCCACTATCCCCTATCGACGTTAAAGACAGTATAAAATATTTAGCCAACCTACTTAATCCAAACGAATAATCAAAAACAAGAATATTTCAAAAGAAAAACCGATAGAACAACGAAGCCATTAGTGACAACACAGAAAACAATTGTCACAGTGATGAAATCTGCCTCACTGAATTTCAAGCGCTTGATCGTGACACAGAGAGATAAAGCGACTGATACGCAACCGATTCAGGTGTAGGTAAAGCCCTTTAGAACTGCTTAACAGAAACATTTCACCTGAATTTGAAGAAAGAAACACTTTTTCCCTTTTCAAATTAAAATCTGAAACATTGGTTAGGCGGGCATAATTAGCGGTCAAATTTCTGCCTGGGTCGCTAAATCTGCTTTTGTCATCTTTACTCCGTAATGATCTTTTTCTTTCAAGTGAAATTGTAATCCTTTATGTTGAAACATACAGCATGTGCTAATGGTGTTTTTCGCTGTGAATAATTCTCGATACATGTGTTGTGTGAATGGAGATGTTTCTCACAAAAATTACACTCCAATACACGCTTAAGCTCTCAAAATGAAGTACTGCACCGTGCGACCATCGAAAATAAAAGGTGATCGTGCTTCAAATCAAACTGTTCAGGTAGTTAATGCAAAACTGAATACGTTTTTAATTATTTTTGGACTGAGCAACTCAATAGTTCATGCTTCTAATAAAGAAAGAAAATAACGACATCATCAAAGTTGGAAAGAAAAAGGAAAAGTACACGCAAAGTACATAACTTAACTCCAACGTGTCAAACCTTGAGTCCATCCATAAACCATGATAGCGCACACAAAACACAAAGAAGGAACACTAAGTCCGTGCCATCAAAGCGGAACAGATGTCGGTATTTTGAGGTGAACTTTGAGAGCGCAGAGCGAGAAAGCCTGCAAATTAGCAGGAGTTTTGTAGAGAAGAACGAGCCAGCGAGGGAGTGCATGTGCGGTCCCGCCGTCACCGAGACAGCCGCGCACGGAACAAGTGCGTAAGTGTGGCTGTTCTACGGTCCTTTTTGTGAGACGGCTGCTGTGCAATTATCCTGTGCTGCACAGTAGGACTGTACTGCCTTAACTTCTACATTCTTGATGCATGGCATGAGAGTCATGCAGTACAGCCACACGAGCACAAGCACTACCAGCCAAACGCTAGTTTGAAGAACCGCTGCTAGACGATAAAGCTCTATTTCTAGTAATGCATATGCTGGAGTACGGCTACAGTAAATGAGTGGAGCGCACGAAGACAGTACACGTTATTCTGTTTCGAAGTGGCAATGCTGTATGATTTTTGGAAGAGTTTTACGACCAACCGTTAGGTAACTTACTCGATCGATCATCTGACGTTACTTCCAATGACTAAAATCCAGATGTACAACAAATGGTGCTCTTAATAATGCTGCAAGAAGTAAGCCATTAGTACATTTTACAGAGCAATATTTCTAATATTATGAAAACCTTCACTTGTTACAGCCGTTGAATACTTGTATCAACAAACATGCATCAACTCAGGAAATTTTAGTGAATCGATTTAATCTAATTCTGGTGCATTAGAAATGTCAGCCAAATTGAATCGAACAGCGTTGAAGTAAAATTAAAAAAATTACAAAACTTGACACGTACAATTAATTCTGCACAATAACGAGAAAATAAATTCACTTGCGCCTATACTGCTATTTTTTATTTATTTTCAGAAGCAAGATAAGCAAAAGTCACGAGCAAAACAAGAAATCCTAATGTTGACAATACGATGTAGCCACAGACTTAATTCTTAACCCTAACAAATGCTAAGAAGTAATACATAACGATGTAAGAAATGTTTCAATTACAATCAAACACGAATGTCTTCCTCATGAACAAGTTTTCCTTTGTTCCGCGTCAAAAGTCGAAAAATGCGACCCATTACACAAAGCAGGTCGCAGATAATCCAAAAAATGTTAATACCACCTCAGAAGAGATCCCTCTCGTTATCCGCTGAAGCAAGAGAAGGCCGAGGAAACCGTAAGAAGCCGTAAACAAATGCCTGCCACACTTAAATCCGGGATAAAAAGCGAATGGGAGATAATGCTCAGAAACTGAAGGGTCAGCTCAGAAGGTACCTTGGAGGAAGGCTTCAGTAATTAGATGCAAAACAACGATACCAGGCGTGTCATTAGAGTCATCATTATCCTGCGTTGAAGAAAGCATTGGGTCTCTGTTGCGTCTCCTGTCAGGCTCTTGAAATGGAAAATTCTCGCATGGAGACTGCCAATTAGCGGATCACCCGCTAGAAGAATTACACGCCCCTAAACAAAGAGACCTTAAGCGAAAAAAAAATTGATCCCAGTTTTTAGGAGTGAAGGGGACGGGAATTGAAGAGGATTGGCAAGACGCGCATCGTAGGATCCGGATGACAGTAATCCTTATCGAGACCAGAGGGAAAAGGTCACGGAGATGACAATTGTAAAAAAAAAACCGACAGGTTCAGATCACGCAAGTGAAGTTATCTAGATGAACAAAAAATGCAGGTTTCATCAGAATTGCAGCAGCTAGTCATGTACTTGAAAGGGATGTAAATACTTCTGAGCGCGAGCCTGTGGAGCAAACATGGAAACGAATTACTCAGCTACGATCCAATCAAAATCTGACATGAGCGATTTGAGAATATTGAATACTGACACATGGTAAGTTTTACAGCAGTTCATATCAAACATTCACAGACGTAACGTGTAGCGTAATTTATGTTTCATCTAAATGAAGCCATCAGATGTATAAAGTTATGGACAGGCTCGGTGAAATTATACTTTCTATACTGCACAAATATAAAAATCTAACCCATAACAATATTACACTCTAGAATTGAAAAATAAAAACATCACACAATGAGAACCAGTTCAAGAAATATCGCTGAGGAACATAAATGATTCTCAAGTGATTGCAGGTTCAGATACTCGAGGATATTAGGCTTCACTTTATGCAAAGAGCTATAAAAGAGCAATGAGGGAGCTAAGCACCAGAGCTCGGTGGTCAATGAAGAGCAAATCACAATATAACGACGTGGTAATGATAATGGTGAGCAGAGGAGCTAAGCACGAACCTCGCTATGCGCCGAGCGCCACAGGCGAGCGCTGCATTGCCGCTCCTTTACAGAGCCGCTCGCCGTCCGCCTAGCATGCTCCGTCTTAATGAAAATAAACGCCGATGCGAAATCGATGCTGCCACTTGACTTGGTCGTGACTAGTTAGTGGGATGCTTGAACAACATAAAACTTTAGAAATGTTGTCTTCAGGCACCGAAGAAGTGGGGGCAAAAACGGGCATTTCCACCGCAAAGGATTTCGAAAGTATTTCAAGAACGAGTGCTAAGTATCGAGGAGATTAAGATCATCCATTACAACAGATTTTCCGACACAAATGGAATTATCACAGGAAATTACAGTTCTCAAACTAATAAACTTTCACCGATATCCTTTCAGATTACTGTACGCACGCACATATTCAACACATTACCATTCCATACGAGAAAGTTCACGCAGATGCAACCTGGCAGGCTCAAGGAACGACTGCGCCCTCGACGTCTGAGCAAACTCGAAGAGTGCAAAAACTCGCCGATGCTCAGGAAAACAACAGGCAGCGAGATGGAAAAGCAGGACGTTACGACTTGACAGCTCTAAAAAGTCAATACCAGCACTAAAAAAACCTCGGGTTAATTCTGATGGATGACTCGGTGCGGCACAAAGAGAACTCACTCCTCCCCCCAGGCCCAACGTTACACAAGACACGGGGAAGAACACATTCCAACTCAGATGCTAAAGTGCGATGCAACAGCAATACCGACAACAGAATGTGGATGTACCATTCAATTAAAAACGCTCTATCAGATAATCTTTCTTTCAGTTGGAAGCCATTTCTATGCATTGATAAAATGGCGAGTTTCGGTTGAAAGTTCATGGCGGAATAAAGTCAGCGTATGTTTTAGTAACACATTTATGTCAGAGATCTGTTCAATGTAATCCGTGTATGTTACCTCACTCTACGGTGGCATACGAACGGTGGCTATTACAGTTGTTCACAAGTGTGAGTTAAGGCGATTACAGGAGAACAGCGCAACTGAAACATCACGCACTTCCCTGAGGAGTTAGCGAGGGATTCTTTCTCTTCACGAACACACGATAATTCTAAGTGAAAAGTAAATTTATATAGTTCGCTTGTTTTTTTTACGAGTCACAGTTTTATTCGCCTAAACACAGTTTTATTCGTTGGTGTTTATATTCACATTTGTTTAGCTGTTCTGTAAGTTTTCTTATTTAGTAAGTTGTTATAATCTATTGAATCTTCGCCTGTCCCATAGATGGTTGATCTTTTAGTCGAAGAAAATGTCACGTAGTGCGTAACAAAATCATGAAAATGTTTTTGAAAAATAACGATACAACCGTTATAATAATAAATGCCATTACCAAGAAAACCAAGTTTCAAAAATGCGTCCTTAGGTTGGGATAAAGCACTGCCAAAGGCTAATTTTCTCCAACACTAGAACAACAGGCCATCATTTCGAAGCGAAGCCGAGAAGTTCCGCAACATATACAGCGAAATCAGCGTTACAGCTTGAAGTTCAGAAACTCGGAAATGGGAGCAGCCGCGATCCTCTTACACATAAAAATATGCCACTCTGCCATACGTCACCCTGGTGCACTACAGAAACTGAGCAACGTAAGATTATTAGGCCACTTTATGTCGGTGTAAACTCGGCCGTGGTTCATCATTAACGTCGAGGCATCCGAAATAGCGATTTATTAGCTAATTGTAAGTTAGAGGGGCTGTGGTGTGCTATTAAAAAAGCATCGATGACGAAGAGATGTGATAGACGTGGGAATATCGACACTACAGCACAGGAAGATGGACTTCAGTCACGGCCATCCCGGTCTATCATTTCAGCAACCACAGAGGAAAAAACTTTATTGAGACGTCACACCAGTCAGTCTATCTTCCTTTCCAGACTTCAAGATTGAGATGAACCACGACGAGCTGTTGTGCAATTTCCCAGTATCGTAATTTACAGGGACTATAAAAAGCTGCAAAAACATAATCGTGAGCAAACCATTGTAGCAAAACAAAAGGGCATTCTGAAGAACTTTTCTTACTTTCATCAAGTTGAGCTAATCAAATTTTAAAATCTTCTTTATTGAGACGAAACGAGATATTTCAATCTAGATAAAACCTCTCAATTGAAACCAGCTACAAGAAGGCACAAAAATTCGAAGAGAAACCAGTTTAAATATCGCTCATTTTGGTTCACATCTAACAGGCATTAATTAGGGCAATAACTATACCGGCATAATTCATAGCGCTATCTCTCCATTAATCAGCGACTGATGCCGATAAAGAAGCGACTTTGGGAGCCGCTACAGCAGCATTAATCTGAGGACAAAGAAACGCCCCAAGAAAATAGATAAAACTTTCATTTAATCGGCGTCTTGATCACTTTCACAAAATTCCACGGGAGTGTCGGCGTCTCGTCAGGCAAGATTCATCATGATGGAGTTTGTGTCGGACATCGAAGCCGCAGCGCAAGCCCAGGCAAGACACCGTCACACGCGAGGCAGTACATGTGTAGCGGCGATAAGCGCTCCGCGTACGAGCTGCACAGCCAGCCACTTTTTCTGGCACCGGAGCTCGCCAGATAACTTTGGTCACGATCCGCCAATTCAGCGGCGTAATTAAGAGCACAAAGCACACCATCAAACGGAAGAGCCCCTGCCATGAGCAGCTTCTTAAAGATGATTATGAACGGCCACACAAGAGGAATATATCCACTCGATTCCATCAATCATATCACGCGTAAGAACTGTCGTCCCACTACACATCTGCAAGCCTCCCGAAACATTAACTATCCAGCCACCGCCCGCAAGCCCCAAGAAGAAACTAACGAAGGCTAGAGAAATTAAAAGAGAGACAAAAGGATTTAACACATTAAAACGATCAAAAACTCAAAGAAATTAATGGATTAACTGAGCGAACATATATAACAATTAAAAAAAAGGGAACAGATAAATTAAACGGACGCACAAAATTGAAACGCGGGAAACTATGCATCAGTAATAATTTTAGGCCACAGGGTAAAAATACCTCGACTGCAATACGCCACATTAATTACCAAGACGAACTCATTTGCTAACGTCTGGTTTCATTCACAGCCCCGATTTCAGGCATCGCAGTCTACGAAGGCATAAAAATGCGATGGTCGCACGAAGAGCAAAGACACTTCGGACACCGCAGCCATTTAACGGCGCAGGAAACATGGGAGAGAACTGGAAGAATGGGTACTCAAGGCTAAAAAAAGACACAGTTTGCGCTAGACCGTAAAAACTAAGAGAAAGAGCCTACCGTTTTTCCAAGGAGCACCAGCCGCAGTAGGGATCCCGGGCGCTGAGACAAGCCTCGCAGTCCGTGTGGGCAGAGCAGCGTTCCACGCGGTACTTTGATACCTGGGAAGACAATTAAAGGTCACTCAAATTTGTGGACATATTCAAGAATTTTATAAAATAGCATCAATGTGATCAAAAACAAAAATTCACACACAAGGACATGAGTTTCAAGTTCAAGTACCACGAGGATCTTAAATTCTTGAGATAGAAAAAAAAGAATAGTAGCTGTCGCCAGCACTGACAAAGTAAACATTCCCCGTTGTACAAAGAGCTAAGACTTTCAGTATGGTACAATGTTTATCTAAGAGCCTCTTGCCCGATGTCTTTGAAGCATTAAAAACACATCCAGCATAAAAGAAAGATGAGCAAAAGAAGACTTCTTTCTTCGCAACTCAATGAGCCCATGATCTGGGCGCAGCATGTACGATTTAACAGAAACGATACATATGTATTTTCAACACGGCTTCCTTTCAGTTAGTGCATCGAGCGACTAAACTGGGAGACAGCAAGCAGGTGATGAAGCATCGCTGCCCCCCAAAAAGATCAGAGTATGCTGTCTCACTCCAGGTCGGTGGCTAGGCAAACCATGAGAGAGACCGTAGGACACGGTGGCGGCAGCCAGGCTTGAAATGGTTGCAGTCAAGAAAGGAGTAGCTGCGCTTCCTTCAGTCGGCGCTGCTCGAGTCCATAAATTGCACTGGACAGCTCCCGTCAACCGCCGTTCCGTTCCAAGATTTGTTGCGCATTAAAAACTTTCAATTGCATCGAAGAAATGGAAGAAAAAGTCGCACTTATCTTTCGGTTGCTCCCCGTGCGTAGCTCAAAGACAGCAGCCATGCGTGATAGACGATCTCTTAGATAAGCGATAATAAGAGATGAAGCCTGCAAATTTACGATACATGGCCGAAAATACAGCCACCTTGTCAAGCACACCAATAAAAAATATTGGCAATGTGATCAGCAATACAATTTGTCTAAATTTATCTTTTGTGAAAGAAAGAACATGGAGCAACGTCAAACAACATCTCATTCGATGTTAAGGAAATTTGTTCACGGTTTACAACGTACGCTGAAATCAGTCAGATTCTGAATGCTGGACAATTTTTTCAAACCTTGAATGCATCTAATTGGAAGAGCCATTCAAAGCTTATGAGTAGAGCTGTGGCAATATGCTCTAACCATATTGTCACAGCCCTAATAATCACATACATATATGCGTATGATTGGGATTTACTCATGGATTTACACATTGTATTATATCACATGAATATGATTTATTACAAATCACATACATGCATTTGTAAGTGATCATTAGAGCTGTGACAATATGATAAGAGCATATTGCCACAGCTCTACTCATAAGCATAATGTCACAGCCCTACTTATGAGGCTTCACCAATGCAGAAGGAGTCATAATGAAAGTATCTGAGAGTGAAACAAGAGATTTACAGACTACGATGAAATGAACGTCACAGGTTCTTGCGCAAGTGCTTCATTGGACCATATGTAGATGACATTGGACTATACGTATATGACATTGGACTATACGTATATGACATTGGACTATACGTATATTTGACTATATACCATCACGATGAGAAAGAGAAGATGGGAGAACGTCTACCAAGGTAACCTTTGGGAGCGTCCAGCACGAGTGTAGCCTGGAACGGAGGTCGGCCTGGAGGCAAGCGAGCGACCACGGCAAGCTGCCAGGGACAAGAACCTTGCGCCCTCACAGGGGAGCAAAAGCGAAGACCAACACGTACACTCGCGAAATTTCAGAGAAAAAATAACAATATCTAACTACAGTCGTCTGATAAGGAATGATATGTGACCTAAATTACACGTCAGTTACGAGGAACATTCCGATTACACGGAACTGACTGGACGCTCAAGAGAATTAAGATCTATTATTTGTATCCCTACCCAATGATAATAAATTCCGGCACGTCAGTTTTCCAGCATTGAATTGAAAAGAACGATGGAGGCGATAAGCCGCAAAAAGCCGAAGATGGGTATCACGTTTAATTGCATGTGTAACAGCCCGAGAACCACAAAGGAAGAGCTGCACACTAATCATAATACGTTACTGCAAACCTGAGCCCGACAAAGAGTAATTTATAGCTCGAGAAAAAGTTGGCCACAAAGTGGATGCTAGAGATCGTTGCTATTTCATAAAAGGCCTCACCTCATGATTAAAACTCGGATACTGAACTAAACGCAGGCTAAAACACACTAACCAAGCCAGAATAATCATTGAATTAAACGTCATTTTCAATAAACACAAAAACACAAAGATGGTGCCAAAAAGTTACGAATAGTTTTGAGGTCAGGAATGTAAATAACATCTCAAGAAACCGCAACCGAGTTTCGAGGCAGAATGTTGGTTTCTGAGAAATGAGGAATCTATCCAAAGAAGAAAGTCATCAAGGTAACAATTTCAAGGGAAACACGGAGGGAGTGCAACAGATGCATCAGCTGCGTTATTCGGGAGCGGCAATCAATCTTTGCTGGGGTAATAAAACCGAGAGAGTTGAGGAGCAATCTTTTATCCAATTATCCAAGACACCGGATAGAATTAAATGGGCTCTAAATAAAGCTTCAGAGATTAAAATTCAGCTCGCACTTTGCTCTTAGTAAACATTACTGAGGTGTAAGCGAGATCTATTCGGTTAGTGCATCGTAAGAAGTGTCTTCCCTAAAAGAATTACAAATTAAAGCGGCATGGAAATTAGCTCGCATCGAGCCACCATGAAAAACTGCCTTTGAAAGTAAGGATTAAAGCGCAGCGCACATCATATGCTAATTGGCCTCCACTCTGATGACTAAAGGTCAAAGCTGAATCTCGAGAAAAATTAAGACAAGAAAATTTTACTCGAGTCACTATTGTGTCATGGACGCACCGGAACGACACAGAATCGCTCATTGACAAGTTAAAAGGAAAGACGTTTCATATGCGAAAAACGCATGTAAGTTCATTAACATTATGTACTTAGACAAAAAAAAATGCATTATGTCCAACTGAAACGATCGAACGCAAGGATTTGCTGAGGCTTCGGTGAGTTTTACGAAAAGTTTTGTAGAAGAATAAAAATCGTCCCAATGCTAACAGCGAAAAAATTATTCTAGCTTATCGAATAATCTGGTAAGATTTCATTACCCTGCGAGGTAAAGCAGGAGTCATCTTGCACGCAAATATTCTTAAATATTTACACGTTTGCCTTCTCTCAGAAAGAAATTGAAGCTCTGGAGCACTTCAGGTAACGTTTCAAAACCAGAATGCAACAGATTATCAAGAATACAGAAATTGAAAAAAAAATAGCATCAATGTCAAGGGATAAATGAAGTACATTCCTAGAATAGTGTTACATACTTGTCTGAACCGGCATGAATAAAAGAGACAAGAGATGGTGTAATCAATTGACCGGAAAACTCTTCGCTAGCAACTAACGAACAAAAAACGTAACGACAAAACAAAAAGCGTCAGCGGACCAGAATAACGAATGATGAAGTATTTTCAGGATTAAAAATTTGCAAACTAGAAAAATTATTTTAAACGAACAAGAATGTAACTGTCCACAATTTTCAGACACAGCATGTTAAAGAATAGTTTAACTACTATTGAAAGCCCCACAAAATAAGACAGCATTTACATATATTTCTGAACATAACAGCAGTTGATGCAAGAACGAGTCAGATGGAAGAAACATAATGGCAGAAACGCACAATACAATTCAAAAGAGCAATAAAAATCTCTTAGGGATGAAGTAATTATATAGCAAAGGCCAGACTGATGTTCCTGGAAGTGGACTGATAAGATCTGCGGTTAATATTCTCTTGGAAGCCGGCAGGGAGGGTAAAGAGGGGTACTTCTCCAGAACGCCCGTTCTCGATCTCGCACAATAAAGCATCACCAGGACAATGAACACGCATAAATTGAGAAAAGGAAAAACTCAAAATACAGTTACCAGGACGCGACTGAATAAGAATGTATTAAATGGCCTAAGAAAGAAGTGATTCTGTCTCAGAAATTGCTTGTCGAAGTGCAATTATCATCATTTTTTTGAAAGGGAGGAGGAGGGGGTTTGCAGCAAAAATGTGTTGTTGAAATGAACTTAATCATTTAATAACTAGATCACTTAGAATTTCGATTTGCATCACATCACATGCGTACGCATTCAAAGAAGACGTCCAGCAATTCACACACGGTCATCGTGCACGAAATAAAAACGAGAGAATTTATAAGGATCAAAATAGAGAGTTACTAAATGAAGACTTGAAAATCGTGCCTTAAATTGGAATAGTTAGTTTAATCTTTTCCAAAAAACTGTTCTTAATAGAAGAAGGAAAGAGACAAAATTTGGAATAGAGTTGAGGGAAAGGGAAATCTACGCATAAGGCGTGTTCCCACATACGGGTGTGTGGGGTGTGTTCCCACCCTACGCATAGAAACAGTAAGTAGGGAAAGAAGTTTATGAAACAAGATAAAAATTGAAGAAGTAGTAGGTGCTAAAAAACACCACAGCATTGAACCGAAAAAAGACGGTCCGTAACGAAACGAAAAACCTATTTTATTCCTATGAAAAGAAAGCCTAACTAACCGTGAGCTCGGGACCTCGCATGTTCCGTCTGGGAGTGCCAAGTCCCATAGACACACAATAGTCATGTTCCCTGAGAGGTAAAAACCGTAGACTAAGAAAAAGTGTACATGAATAAAATTAGATGGTCATCCGTGTAAAACACACTTGCGAGCAATAGCAGAATACCTGACGCGACAAAAATTATACGTAAAATATTCACAATGAGAAGTAAATCGATTGCAATAACAGAGGATCACACGACAATGACAGTAATCCACACGAACATCTGCTGGCAAAAGGAGGAGTAGCATATATGGAACTCAAGGTAAACAAAAAGCCAAGAGGAATACAATGCGTGGTAGAAGCAGGACGCTGCAAGCAAGCGTATACTCATTTGGGAGCCCTCGAGCAGGGCCAAAAGGTTAGGGCAGATGAAGCCATTACAGAGGCTACTTATTAGACGGTAATATTATGGAAACATAGCGCGGCTGCTCCTGCTGTGGGCACGGCCGTGGGAAGACACTCGCACATTCACGCCCGGAAGCCTGCAGAGGCAGAACAAGCGACCGTAATGGCCAGGGAAAGAACGTCAAACAAAGAGCGGCTCTGAGTAGTAAGAGAAGACATGGTGAAGCAGACGACGATAACTCCCACCAGCAGACACAACAACACTTGTTGCACTAGAGGTAACGATGCTTCAGAAACGATAATGCTGGTGAATTTCAAATGGACGCTCAGAAAAATTGAAGGAAAATTTTGCTTCGTTATGTTCAGTAACGCACGAATTTTCACTTCACGAAAATTTCTATCAAGTAAAAAGTAAAAACACACTTCCTCAATTGCGTAAGTGGTTCTATGCGATAATTTTTACGAAAAAAAATAATAACCTACTTACAAATAGCACGAAGCCTGGCGCCACTAACAAAGTTCAAAACTAACAGAGGGCATAATAACACCACATTAGACTTGGAATGTGGAAGCTGACGCGTCTTTCAAAGTTACCATTCAATTAATCTAAAAGAGACCATAAAAGTCTCGATGATCGTACATCGCAGCGGTCGAGAGCAGTCAGGTTACGATTGCCTGCGTCTGGAGCGCTGCCAGCGTCCCATGCGGGGAGCCCTCCTCTGTAGTTAAGGACGTGGTATTTCATACCAAATGCTATTGATGAACATAGGATTCTTTCCTTCCAACCTATATGAATGAGGGTCATTACGTTCGCCAGAATACCATAGGAAGGTCTCGTTGAAGTCGTGCTCCCAGATCTAGCTGCCCGACAGCGTAGGATGCGCTAGACAGAAATATTTTACGAATCTGCACCACTGACATAGAAATAAATTTCCAAATCAGTGATTTGGATGTCAATGAGAATACTTTTCTCCCGATGATGAAAATGTACTAATATAACAGACAGGGGGAAAAATTTATTGGCAGTAAGTTAGTTTGAGTATCCGTAACAACATAGATGTTCCCAGTAAAGAAAGGTATTAGTTAGAACGAAATTGAGGGAACTGGCAATCCATGTGCAAAGTATGACCCCACACCCTACGCATAGAAACAGAAAGATAAAACGATGTTCATGAAATAAGATTAAAGATGAAAAAGAAAGTAATAGGTGCTAAGGAAAAGACAGTAGTGAACCTAAAAACAAAATATCTATTCAATAACAATAAAAGAAAGGTCTACCTATCCTTCAGCTCGGGAAACCACATCTTTTTTGGGAGCGGTAATTAGAGATACAATAGTTGTATTTTCCTGGAAGAAAGGGAAAAATAAGACCTTTAGCAATGAAAATGCTTTTCCAGCCACGAGATAATACACGGAATAAGATTCCATGCCGTTAACACGCGTAATGCTTATTCAATTTCGTGAAAAAGTGTACAGCATAACATATTGGTAGAATGTGATAAAAGCTCTATAAGAGCGTTTTTTCATTTATGAGTAGCTATCAACACAAATGCCAAATATTGCCACAGCAAGATCGATCTAGGAAAGAACCACATAAACTTTACGTTCAATTACACCTCCTAACGAAACACGATTCAAAAGTATCATTGCGCAACCCTCATGAAAAACATTGCAACGACTGTACGGATGACGTCGGTTCTTTTCCCCACTAAAGTTCACGTGAAAGGGGATTTAAGACTCCTAAGACGCGAAGTAATTTAGTCAAGGCATCACAATGAGTTTAATGGGCAAGCTGAAGTCACAGGGACTTAAATCACGGCAAGAGAGTTCCCATGTTGAGAGATCGCATTGAGAATCTATTACAAAAGAGTGGGAACGAGGCGTCGCATTCACAATACGTCAGCCACCAACCTTTAGGCAACAACAAAATAGGAAACACACTGCGACTCTCATCAAGCAACAACTAATTAAATTCCTTGAAGACATTTAGACAGATTTTTGTTTCCAGTTCGAGCAGATCTCAGCAGGAAGACTTAACAACAGGTCTTTATGGCTAATTCCAGATTGATGGGCAGGAGTGCCACCCACCGAGCTATGCACGTCGCGTCAAAGAGAACAGCAACAGCACCGGACGCTCGCTCCCAGACTCGAACTCAGCGCAAGCTCAGAAATTGCAGCTTCAAGAAATCCTCTGAGAACCATGAACGCGCAGGACGAACGCTCTCATTTAAAAATCGCTGCGCAGGCTGGAGTTCATCGATTAGCTCGGATGATGACAGAATGGCCTACTGGGAAATATATTACGAGTGTCCGTAGAAACTGATCTTTCGAATTGCTTGTGTCCGGATGAAATCAATAACAGTGGGACCTACTCTTATGGGTGAAATTGAGAAAAAAATTTTAAAACTGTCAGAACAGTTGAAGATACATCAGCTTATCAGGAGAAATCGAGTAAGAAACACTCGATTTAAGAGGCAATTTCTTTCTTTATGAATCAAAGTATTTATTCTTGAATTTTCATTGCGAGAGAAATCCTCATAAAATTTTCAACTGGGAAAGCTTGTAAACGTTCGATACCTCTAAAATTCCGAGACAAAGCCGTAACAAATTTTTACCTGTGTTGCATTTGAAACGAAAAAAGTCAAGAAATTCTAAGTGAACAGAGCATGGAATAACTCGCAAATGAAAGGCTGAATAATGTCAAGTATTGTAGGAAAATACACATATTCACGAGAATTATAACACTACAATGACTATCATGATACGATTAGGCTGATGCTTTCTCTTTAACACAACGAGTGCCTGAAAAAAAATTTAAATCTAAATATTTGCAGTTGACTGAATTGAATTCCAAGGCCAGAATGGACGCGCGCGAAATTAAACAACAAATTTATATATAAAAAATACTGAAATCAACAAAATGAGCGAAGTACTGATACTAGATGGGAAACTACCAATATAACCTACCGAGGTAAGGAGATACTCAAACTGACTACCCATCAGAGAAACCTTCAATGAAGTTTAAAAAAACTGGCAGATCCCGCTCTCGAATGTTTGAGAAAGCTTACGAGTCAAGGCTGGAAAAACCACGAATTTTCCAATGAGTACACGGACAATTAATTCATAAAAAATCCATTCATGCACTTTTCATACAAAGAAAAACTCTATTTCATAAGCCGTACAAGTCACGATGTCGTAAGGCAAGAAAAATGTAAGCTCCTTCAGAGAAAAGCTGCGAGGAGTCCGAGAGCGCCGAGAGTGTTCGCGCCTTGCCAAGAATACTGAATTAATGCAGAAGCCGAAGAATTTTTGAGGAGCATGGACAGTTTCTTTTTCTTGTTTGAAGGACGGCCAAAAGGAAGGGAGCAGGGGAATATAAGGGTCCGGTTAATGACTTCTTAGAAGTAAGGGAGACCTGAAAGCCACCCGCGCAAAACAGCATTGAATGAGGACTCTGTGGAGGGAGAATGGAGGTGTCGTTGGGCCATTAATTCGACTAGCGTTGCGCGGAATGTCTAATGCATGTTTGACTACCCCCCTCATGACACTCGGACAATAGATACAAAAACAATGAAGATGCAAAGAAGCACCCAGTGCAAGATGTTAAGACTGAGAAAAAACGGTCAGCGTTTCCTGAAACATGGCTGAAAGGAAATTGGCAGTAATTAAAATTTACATTGAACTTTTGAGAATTAGTGAGCTAAAACTCATACAATTGAAAGCAACATTTCTTCATCTGTATTTCATATTCAACGTTATAGATGATTAACACAGAAACCGAAGTAATCAGCAGTTAACCTTTCTTTTCACAGAGACTGATTCAATAATATTGAAGTTAATGAAACAGGAGAAAAAACTACTCTCGATTGCCATCTAACAGTGAGAGCTAAAAAAAATCTTCAGACATAAATAAAACAGCTCAAGACAATAACATGATAACGTTCAAAATTATACCACCAATAGAATTATGGAAGAAAGAGCGACTGATATTCCTGGAACTGTAGCATTCCCGGAGATCAATAAAGACACATCATCGGATCACCAGAAGAGGCCGATAATCGGAGGTCGAGGCAGCGCGGGCCTAATGGAGTAAAAACAAGACACATCGACTCGAGACGTAATTCGAGTATGGCAGGTCGTCCAGGAACCGTCTAGGGGAAGAAAGTGGCAGTGTGCGTTATAGATTATGAGGAAGGTGTATGACGTCTCTAGACAATTGAGAAGAGCCATTCAATCAAGACAATAACAATTGAAGTGAAACAGTTTCAGATTGTGGATATTCTAAAGTTTCATCTTACAAATTATGAGACTAACGTAGCGTGAAGCACAAAAAATGACACCGGTTAGTTTTAATCTTCCCCGCCCAGTGAATGAGGTAAAACCTATGATGATTTGACGTGCGCTGATCGTCCAACCTTCACAACGATTTGACACCACGCACGACAGAACTAAATTTTTTTAGGAGCTCTCGAATCCTAATTGAAACTTTTACAAATATCCATGTAACACGTAGCAAAGCAACCGACTTCAATAAACCTCAAAGGGTATTTCTGAGCGTTATTGTTTTTCGAAGAATAACAGCCAAATTTATTGTGTTAAGATGGCAACTCCTCGTAACTCCAGGTAACATGAAGGGAATTTGTAAACCTCTCAATCTGAGAAAGACGTGCTCAAAAAATTTACCGGAAGAAACCGCAAATCTGTCTAGAAAACACATCAATTGGTGAAGAAAATTGCGCAAGAGGCTTAATGAACATTTCAATAGGCGCCTCTTAATATAATTCATAAACTACAATTTACCTCACATCACAAACATCCATCGCTAAAACGATGTAACGACTAAACTTCATAAGTGAAGCAAAAAAATTGAACATGGTAACCGTGCTGAGGAAATTATTTTGATCAAGGATAAGGACAGCAGAAGTAGCCAGAAGTGAGAGAAGACTGGAGAGGAGCAGCAAGAGAGGAAGGCAGCGCAACACACTCGCCACAAAAGTGCTCCGGGTTATTATCATTAGAGGACGCTCACGGCGATCGGTGGCAAGAGCGCAAGCAGAAGATGTTTGTTGAGGAGAAAGATTACTGGGGGAGCGACGCAAGAAACGAGCTCCCCACCACGCAAATCAGCTTATAAGAGCACTCGACACTGACACTATCGACTCCACCAGGGATCAAGCGACTCGAGCAACCGAGCGACTGACAAACCAGCACGGTTCCCGGGCACGTGCCAGAGGAGACAGCATTTGTCAGTATTAGGACGAAGTTGTAGGAACTTTGTGTTAACTAAAATCACTCTTTTAACATTGAAAATAGAGATCCACACGGATGATCTCAAACCTACTTTGACGGCAGATATTTTAGAGACTCGCAGCGAAGCACCGTTTGAGGAAATAATTTCAGTGTGGTATTTGTCTAAAATTAAAGAGGTGAACACGAAAACATGAATTATAAAATTCCGATTGAAGTAGTACAAAATGTTTGGTACACTGCCAGCACAAAAAAAGTCAAGACTGGAACAAAAATTCTGGACATGACAAAAAAACTCAAAAGGCGCACTAAAGTAAAAAAAATAGGTGTAACGTCCGAGGTCAACTGACGAAAATTCAGATTCATTTTTTATATTTTTGTGTATCCTATGAGGAGGAGGGGAGAGAAAGAAAAAGAAAACATCAAATATCCTTTTAAAAATAAATATTTCAAAGAGCCAGATAACAAAGCTAGCATCAAATGCTACATTCACACACGATCATTGCAATGTAAACTGCACTAAACAAGTCCTGAAGTCAGCACTGCGCGCTCATGCTTTAGACAGTAAACAGACACGTAACCTGCAAACTATTAGAGCGAAAGGACACGATGTTTGCCCTCACTAATGAGAGTACACGCGCTGGTCCCGAATAAAGTGATAAACCGTTTAGCGTAACGAGACAATACGAGCGGAGCTCTCAGCGACACCGACCAGCAGAAGGCAAGTCGAGGGCTCGACCACCGTAAAATGGATACGCTGTCGCCAGCACCCCGATAGCTAATTTGTGACCGCGATCGCGGCTCATGCAAACTGGCATCACTTATGGCGTCAGCAACGAAGTGAGCTACCCTATTGAAGTGATTTATTCTACAGTAAAGAGAGCGTAGGTCAGCAAAATAATTTGTGTACATAGCCTATTTGGGCAAATGAGCGAACCAAAAAAACGACCAGCATCTGCAGAAATTTTACTTGTGAGTACTTGTAATAAAAGATTCAAGTACCTGTAATAAGGTGAAGAATGTATCGTCGAAAGAATAATAATAAATTTCAAAGTCCCTGCTGTGTTTATTTACTACTTGAAAAATATCGTTGTAGGAAAAATTAGAACGAAATTCTCCCAGAGAACGGCTGGCACTCGACAAATATTGCCATCGAGCCAACTAATTTTCTCGACTCGCCCCAGTCCAAAGAACGAACCAACGAAGACGTGCAGCTGGGTTGAGGTTGCAACCGAACTCGCCACAAGAGCTTGTCACACCATAAATATTTGAAAAGCGAAAAAACTAAAGAGGGAAACAGTTTCGCGTATCGAGCCAAAGCGAGAAGCCGCTTCGTCGATAACTTACGTAATTGAGATATTGTAAGTTGCGCAAGTAAAATAGGCGTGAAGCGAACCTGAGAAATACAATAAAAAGATCTTTCTATCAATTAAATCACGCAGTGCGTTGTCGGGAACATTCAAGAGGCAAAAAAATTCTATCAATATAATCACGCTGCGTGTAGTCAGGAACATCGAAGAGAAACAAAAACCACAATAAATTGCTCCCGGAGAGACATTCCTACCTCCCCACTTACATCATTTACGTCTATTAACACGTTAGCCGCCACGTGAGCCACCGGTGGTACATGGAGGGAATTTTCATAATGCTGCTAACCGTCCAGTAATCACAAACTTAATTTTTATGCATACTTAATCAAAGCTAAATAAAGTAAAAGTTCGCCGTTTTCAAAATTACTCACCACAATTGATTTCAAATTTAATTTGAGTTGAATACTGAATTTTAGTTTAACCCATGGCGGTTAACGTGTTAAAACTAGAATAGGTTACGTACATACAATGCAAAAAGCAGTTCACGACACCACGCCGTATTCCAGATACACCCAATTAAACACAACTATTCGGTAACACTTTAGCGACCAATTCCCAAGCAACATAGGCTGCAACCATAAAGCGGATTCCATTCGAGTTTTTATTTTACCGACCCGTAAAAAACAATAATTGTCATCGGGCGCCGCTGGAAACTCGGAGGCTAGAAAATATGGCATCACATCAGCGCTCCGCTCAAGTATGCTAAAATGGTCATCTAACTTTGCGATTACTGACATTTTTATCAATAGTTTCCCAGCAAAATGTGCTTAGAGAGCGTCGGGTCGAGATGGGAATTTCACAAATGGTGAACAGAATTAGTAATGTAACTATTTTAATCTGACTAATAAAACGTATTTATTTCTTTCAAGTGCGAATTGATGAACGCTTCAACATAACGAAAAATCCACAAAAACTGCAGTGCAAAATTCCACCCACTTAAATCTGAGGAGAGATGCCAACTTAGTGGGCTGCTAAGAGCTACGGCATTACTGCACGATAAAGAAGTCTAATGTGAAGCGTTCACAATAAAATTAGGAGGATTTAACTCTAAATACTCCCGTTACACCTCAATAGTGTAATGGTCAGGTATAGTTTGTCCACTCCTCGCCACCTTCAGAGGGCGTCAACTCAATTCAACTCAATTTAAGGTTCGGTTTCTGGTTAGTAATCACAAGCTTGAGTTTGCAATGAAGTCATTTTTGGCAGAGCAGATATCAACTCGCGCCGTCGTTTAAACGAGTGATTTAATTAAGAGATTGAGACAGAATGCATCTGTTGAAGGGAGAGGAAAATTCAGAAGTTATTTTTACTTGCTCAACTACGGATACAACTTGAAATGAGAGATTTCAAGTTTGACCGGCTCCACAGCACGAGACTGGCTCAGCAGGAGGTCTCATAAAGATCTAAGGTACGGTACTGAGTGGTAGTCGTGTATTTCGCAACAAACGGTAGTTCGCAAGCGCAAATGCAACACTTGTAGATCAAATGAAGATATGAAGCATAGCTTGCCTTTCGGTTAAGTTCAGGTCAGTACTCTTGGCTTGTAACATCATAATGAGCACATTCATGCTTCCTAATGTTCAATCGCTTTCAAACTTTTAAAAAATTTTCTTCCTCGTCAAAAAAGTCTTAATTTCCCTAAAGCGATCACGACAAGCTAGTGCATAATAATTCTTGCCAATCGCACACAACAAATGTTCTGAAGCAGAAAGTACAACATAATTTTTGAACATTGACGCAGCTTCGTAATTCAGCGACGACAAACTGTAATGGATGTTCTTTTCTTTATTCCATATTTGGTGATTTATTTCAACCGTCACATAGCATCGTAAGTTAGATTGATCATTTCTGACCGAATCACATCCTTTTAAGTATTATTTTTCTGCCACCAGCCCAATAATTGGGCAAATAATATTTATCGTAAATCAATCATTAATAACGGTTGTCATAATTAATTAATTATCTCTGTTTTTCGGTAAGCGTGAGGTCAGAGCTGAAGGCTATTATTAATGTGATAATATCCTAGATGATTAACATTCCAAATACAAGAAGTACATTGTGATATAGGAAAAAGAAAGAGGTATCTGATAACTGGAAGTTATAGTCCCTCAGCAGCGTCGTGGTGGTGATGTAGAGGAGGGCAGCTGGTGATGATGGTAAGGCGTTGCGTCGTCTGGCGATGTTGTAGGTAGAAGGAAATGGCACGAGAGACAGATTGTGGAGTTGATTCGAAGTTGTGCTTATCCGCGAGAACATTTCTTTTAGAGAGGTTCTTTTCGAGGATATGAAAGTCGTTGGCCAGACGTAGCATTTCAGTATTCCTCGTAGCGATTCCTTTATAAGTATAGATGTAGGGCGGTTATATCATGAGGATATAACAAACACTTGGACTAAACACAAGTATGAGACACAGAATCATTTCACTCAAATATTAAACGTACATTTCAAGATGTACAAAATTTCTTAAAAATAAGAGTAAAATCTTAAACTGTTAAATCAAGTCAGTTCATCCACCTCCATTCCTTTCCAATCGGAAAAGATGTGATCACCTGAATTTGAAAGACGTGCACTTCACATTACCTTGAAGCGCAGGCTGTCAAGAATTTACGTGATCATTGCTGCGTCAGAAGGAATTCGTCTTCACGTTCGTCCAAAGCTCGAATGAAAACTGTTTGTGGTGCAACAATGGAAAGTCTAATGGGCAATATGGCGGCAGAGACAAGGCAATCCTGTCGCAGATTACAAGAACGACTAAGCCAGCCGTAATTAGCCAAAAGCCGCCCTACAGACGTCCTAATAGGGACGCGTCAGCGACGAAGAATTTGTTGCTCAAACAAATACACTAGCCTAGCAGCGGTGCGATTAGTTGTTTATGCAAGCGGGAATGTTCAAATTAAAAGCTCAAGTCACAAAATCAAAAATCCTAGAAGAAGTCGTGTTCGACTTCACTCACGAACACAAAGTTCACTCAACACAAACCATAATCCTGCTTTCTAGAGAAAGTGGCACTAGGAATCAGAACGAGACTTTAAACGCTATAAATAGACGTGATCGAAACGAATTAAAAACTGCTTGACACGGCCAACCGCGTTAGGCAACATCTACGTTACACAGGTTTATCACCAATAAATTCAATACAAGACGACCAATTAGCTACACTGCAACACAACTGGGCCGCAATAAAGCTACACCACACCGCCTCACCATTTGGACTGAAAGAATACAACACTCAGAAATACAACCAAAAAATGAGAAACAAGCGAGGCAGAACTTTGGCTCATTTCATATACAGAAAAGTGAGCAGTAAAATTCTATGCTTAGGCTATCACCCCAACGATTTTCACGCATTCAAAGCTAAAATGCATAATAGTATCGTGCGTGGCACACTTTGCGGAACACAGCTACTCGGACTCCTGAGATACTGAATCTAAGCAGCACCTTGGCTGAGATTTCCAAAATCAGACTTTACCCTGCAGGATGCGTGAAGAGTAACTTTTTCTGACAGGTTTGAGTAACAGAGATGACCACATTGGCAGTTCATTACACTTAAACGTTGAAACACGCGTATGATATGAACATAGCAAAATAAAATGAAAGCTCAGCGTACACGCGCTGCAAGTTTTAAGCAGGGTTATGAGAACGGGAGAAGAGTAGTAAATGTTCAACGAGCGCTAACACATTTCGTCTGAGATGAAGCCATCAATGCTGCCGGATACGAGGGGTTCGAGGTAGGAATGGCGGTACTGAAATCAGCTAAAATCGATTTACGACGCTGTACATTCAAGGAAACTGCAGCAACGAATTCCGTAAAGAAAAGCTCGTGATTGATCACATGGGATAAAATTATTTCTATAAGCACTGACATAAAAATTTCACGACGCAAAATGAGCTCATGTGTTCTGTTAAAATACTTTTGAAAATAGCGAAGCTTCTACAAAAACGATTTTCTAATAAACCAGTCGTACATTGTCACTTCAAGATGATCAAATTCATTCATATATTCAAGAAATTTATCAGCTACAAAAATTCAACTGCGTCTACCGTTCGGCCAACACATGGCCATAGAAGATAATCGATGCTCCTCGGAACAAATTACAGCAGCTGAGTTAACTACATCCATGACAGACAACACAGCCACTGTCACTTCGCCTGAGCTCGCCTATCAATTCACCTCTGGACTGAGGGCGCTTGCATCTCGCTACACGCATTCGAGCGTGAGCGACACGTGTCAGCTTCCGTCAAAGCGAGCTAAATCGATGCAAGCAGAAGTTCAAAATTGTAAGCGATCATAAACTTGACAAACGCGCCGGAACAGCAGAAGCTCAGTAACGGAGCTTAAATACATGTGTTAGATGAGCATGGAAACGAGAAGCATCAATAGCCTTGCAATAACTTTGGACGCAATCATTGTTGAAGTCATCCTAAGTTGTACGACGAACGGAAATAATGAAAACGAAACCACCATTCAGCAGCGCATACTATACAAGCAACCCCTCATTTTATCCCAAATAAAACAGGTTATAATAAAAGGGGAACGAAAGAGACAAGGCCTTTGCCACGCGGTCATGAGCTTGCCATCACAGAATTACGCTGCCATTGTCTTCAATACTTCAGGCAGCAGCGGGACGGCCTGCCCACGTTCAGGCTGTCACACTAATGACACGCATACAACACGACCGACTTCTTATTAATGTGTCGCCGTCTGCAGCCACCCTATGATGAAACGTCCACAATGATTGGGGCGTGGATTTTCGCAACTGCGTAATAAGACGTCTGTGACTCAAGCATTGAATGACTCCACTCGGAAAAAATGTTCTCATCCGTGAGAAGCCAGTCGAGCGCAAACAGAAAGAAACCTTGTCATTAGCAGCGATAGAAAGCAAACGTAAACAGCTAAATATGAGCATGCGCTACATTCAATAGATCTGAGAGCAACTACAGGCATCCAACAATCTCCCTAATTAATTAAGAGTGCAAATAAAAATGAAGTGTACTTGGACGCGCTTGACTCATTTCTGGTGTCACGATTATCATTAGCACCTGCGACGACGGGCAAAATTAGGTCGACAAAAGGACAATGGATAATTTGTTGCTCAGCAGAGCGGAGAGAGGCACTGGGCACGGAACGGATGCATTAATTATTTCATTTTTTGCGTCGAATAGAATGAGGGATCCAAAACTTGTCACGGGCTGATATTTAAATATATTGCCAGTTTGCAAAGCACGGCGAGGATTACAAGCAGGGAAAGACGTAAATAAAAATAAAATACCTTGAAATTTTTTAATAAAAAACTAAGATACGTTGTAAAAGAGTGTTTGAACTAATTTACGGTAAACTGTAGTTCAGTTTAACGCAAAGCATTTCTGTACCATTAAAATTCACGTTTAGTTAGCGTAAAATCAATGCCGATGTATTTACCACTATGTATACTCGCATCTTAATTCAAAACGGGCAATTAATTTTGAGGCAACACATGAGAAACGTTTGGTGATGAACATGAATGCTCGTACCTTTCACAGCATAAAAGTTATTGCAATAGAGTTAGCACAGAAATGCTATTAAGTTTTGAACACAGCGCACTACAGAGAAGTCTCACAAAAGAAGAAGTGCTCATAATTGCTTCGATTAACTCAATGACTACAGAAGCCAAGCAAAGCCGTTAACAAGATGCTTTTAACAAGTCAAGAAAACGGTCAAGCGAGGCAGGCTTATCGCTAAAGCTGCACGAAATAACGAACACAAAGCGGTAATTACTCTAACAACTGTTCTCGCACGAACGTTTCATTCAATCGGATTACTGAAACTCTAAATTAAAGCGCAAATTAGACACCGTTTCATCAATTTTTCCTAGACTGTGGAACGCCAGCTTATTATACATTTACGCATAAAAGCGCCTTCTTCCCAAGAAAAGCGTCAAACCACAAGGAAAAATGCGCAGCGCTGGACATGTGGGTCACAGCCAGCCACGGAACAAGAGCGTCTCCACCGGCGGCCTGCTATGCCAGCAAGGCTCCCTACGTGACAGTAATGACAGAGGGCTTCTGCTCGTTGACAGCGCCGCGACAGGAGTATGCATGCGCGGCTGCAGTCCAGCCCTCAATGGCCAGGACGTGACCATTCTTCCATTAAGCGCTCGTGCAACCGAAATTATAACCAAATGATCTCGGATGAATTCAGCTTAAGTTGCGCTTTAAAGCATGAGAAAGAAAACCAGTGACCTTAGCTTACAATTCAGAGGTACAAACTCTAAGCATTTGAAACTCTGAAACTCTGAAAGCGTTCAGGTTAGAATCTTTATGATGGCGAATTACGGTTCAATGATACTTCAAAGACAGACCTCGCCAGTAAAGAATAAATGGACAAAATCAGATAAAAACTTACATTGATTCACTAGACTGATTTCCAATATAGTTATACAACTTCTTCAGGGAACACAGAGCAGCGTCCGCATGAAATCAGCCCATATTAACAACTCCAACAAAGCTGAACTTTAAAAGAACTGATACCATTACTTAAATTTCAACAAAAATGCTACGAGAGCTTGCATCATGTGTCGTAACATTGACACGCCTGACTTGCAAACTATTAAGTCGGAGAATGACAATGAAATCATGAATTCTTTGTTACTGCATGCAAAGCACAAACAAACACAAGCCATTGATCAAAATTCACACGTGAACATACAAAGGATGTAATCTCACATTCAATATTTCTGAGTCACAATTCCATCACTTCGAAGCAGGAATATTCCGACACCGCCTGAAAAGTTGGCGCGAGGCCCAAACAGACGGACAGGCAGATGACCTCTCACGTAATCGTTCGTGAGTGTTAAACCTAGCGGACGGGAATCCGTCAAGATAAGAGCGCAGGAATGCCGGAGTCAGAGAGCCTCCTGACAAAGGTCAGGCCAGGAGCTAGTGTTATCTGGGAGCAAGCGTCAGGGCGACAATACCACAGCCTCTCTCGGCCCGTTGCCTGCGACCAATCTTGTGCTCAATGCACTCATCACAGAAAAGTCGCATTCAAATCGCTTCGAAAAGATTTAGGGAGAACAAATGGATGGAATAAAGAAAAGAAATCATTTGAGAACAAAGCTTTCATAAAAGAAATCATTTGAGAACAAAGCTTTCATAAGCAAATGAATAGAAAATGAACGAAAATATCTTTTAAACACAAAAAATATAAATATCGCAACTGACGATCAACGATGGAATTTGAGAAATCGAATGGAAGTCAAATCTACTCGTGGTACAAATTGCTGCAACTATTTTGTCTACTTTCGTCTATGAACACGCTAACTTGATAATTAAACCACGACAGAAAGAATTCTAAGAAGTGAATCTAAACGATTTTGAAACTTTTTAAGCGTTTAGATAATCACCATACGAAACTTCGACAGACATGATTTAAGATGAGCCTAGCTTGACCGGCGGTTTGTGATGATTTAATGAGATCTGACGTGCAGACGTGAGCACACGTCAGCCTAGGCAATGCGAGTGATATTCTATCATAGCAAACAGTGAATACCCATTTAGTGGTAGAATAGCGCATAGTTGAATGTACATCATATCTAAGTGCCACAAGATAAAATTAAATAGAAAGGCGGAAAAGGATCAGGACTGAACACGCCACGGCATGCGGGTGTTTTGAAAACAAAAGAACGACAATTGACAATCGTGAATCATTCAAGTTCAAAAAAATAAACGCACTTGATTTAAACTTTTTTATCAGAAGAGAAGCATGAAAAAATCTCAAAACCCAGCGGAAATCAACAAGCGAACTACTACTTGCTACCAATTCAAATTCTTTTTTTTTAAATGCTTGAGCATTTTTTTGCAGCACCGAAGAGACAAGTTAGCGAGCATGGTCCAATGCATGTGAGCAAGAGCGGTGATCGATAAAGTAGAGTTACTGAATATGGCAGGGCAGCGGGCAAGTGTCGACATAAAGATCAATATAGCGAGAGAAGCACCTGCGGTCCGGCCTTTAAGATCGTAAAGGAGGACACTCGCTGTGCGGCGCTGCTGCTGCGCTGAATAGGCTCTCAAGTGCATGCTGGTCGGCTCCTGTGATACCATCGACCGAGTCGAGGTGATGCGTCCGTATTATCTGCAACGCCCTGGTCCGAGTCTCCAGCGCTCAGATAACTCCGAGATATTTTGCGCCCAAATGACACAATCGAATGAAATCAAATAATGAAACAGAACGCATCAGCATCAATATGATTCTTGATTTTGAAGGATTCAAAATAATATTTTAAAGCTATATCAAAAGTCTTACAAAATCTTGATGCTGCACCAAGGCCACGTTTTTGAAATACAACAGTTTCATGTCGGCGCCGCTGAAAACTTCAAGCACATCGGTAGTTCTGCCTATATCATAATAGCCGAGCACCAAATCATTCAATTTCTAATACCAAAATATCGGCAGCACTACGTTTCCAATTGGTGGAATACTCCATATTTAGCAGTCACGTGAGTAACATTCGTCTTATTCAATAACCTAAGCCAAATAACAAAACGAATAATAGATTTTAAATGAGATGTCAGTTAAAGCCTCTTTAATCACAACAAACGTATTCCAAAAAGAGGAAGGAGGAAGGCACCATTAGGTATTGAGTTAAAGGAACATGGAATCGTTGCAGGTGTTTTCCCATCCAAGGCTTAGTGTACATAGAAATAGCAGGTTAGGAAATAAATGGATGAAATCAGACAAGAGTTGAAGACGAAAGTATTGTTGAGAGACAGGTCAGCCGTGACCCGAAAAAAGACGGTCCGTAACAAAGCTAAAAACCTATTCTATTTCAACATAAGGAAAGTCACTTAATCTTTAGTTCGGGACATCACACCTTTTACCTGGGAGCGCTAATTCCCATACACACATTAACAAAAACTCCCTACGGAGTAACTAAGCTCAATATTTATATAGCTCGATGGAAAAGCAGCCAGCTGCAAAAAGAATGTTATTCCTATCACCATACACATAAATGATCTTATAAAAAATCCTGTGGTTGTGTTACAAATACAAATAATTTTATTAATTGCATCTAAGTTGAGGGCAAATTCAGTAAATGAAATAATTTTTTCTGCATAATAATTCCAAGCATGAATAATTTCATCAAAAAGCATGAACGCGAAACTTGAAGAAAAAATATCCTCTAAAGAAAATTTCTCAGTGCGAAATAGAATTGTCTTTTAGAGAGAATTAGATGAACGAATTTTTAATAAATCGGGACAAGATTGGAAGTATTTCTAAATTATTTTGGACACATGCAATGAAATTTTGGTAGGGCTAATGATAGAGAGGACACCGTGAGGAACATAAGGAGCGACACACAGAACTTGGAATAGAAACAACAAATACATAAATGAATAAAAAACCAGCACATTTGAGAACGACCGCCCCTACCACCGCTGGTCACTGCATCATACGAAGGGAAGCTAAGCCATGGAATTATCGCTATCTCGAGGACGGGCTTCCAGCACTAATGGAAAATGAAGATAATAAGTAATAAGCCGGACCGGCGACGATCGAGGCATGGCGGCAGCTCATGTCAGATTCACGACAAGCTTCCTTCATTACCGGCAAATGATACACTGTGGGAGCAGCCAGCCGTCAAAACAAACACATGGAATGATGCCGTCATCAAATGTGGAAGCAGAAGAAGCTTTGAAAAAAAATCATTTTCTGATGACAGGAAACGAGCATAAGATAGGAAACACGCTACACAGAGCAAAGAAAAACACGAGAGCTAGGCATTCATTAATTTTAAATGAATGTTGTCGCATAACTGAGGTAATACATGGATAATACCTGTGCTCAAATGGTCGGGCCTTAGAAATTCTATTATTGGCGGTTGATTAGCGGCCATCCGTCCACAGTAACTTGGTGAATCTTTAGTATCAACCCCAGTCGTCTATTACAGCGTAAGTGAAGGTATTAAGCGAATGGACAGTGAAAAGAAATTTTAAACATGACAGGGCGTACACTACAGACCATCATGTATGTTTACTTTTACCCCCAAAAAAGATCCAAATCTAACACACTGATAACGTAATACCAGCACACACAGTGTGCCACGACTTAGCAGCAGATCGGTTTTCAAAAATGCGCAAGCGACACCACCGGGTCCGTTTCAGCCTCCATCTTTGGGGGGTTACGTGGCACTTCCGAAGACCGCTAATTACGCAAGGTACGCTGCAGCGAAAATGCCCTACTAGCGTAATCCATCTAAAAAATGGAGGAAATCGAGGAGCAGAAACATCATACAGTGTAAATACAAATAAAAATTCGAAATGAAAATTGAACATGTACAAGAAAGAAGACTGAACGTGTACAAGAACGAAAATGTTACCGAAAACAGCATGTAGCATTATTAATTGTCCAAAAAAGTGATAAAAACTATGGTTACGTATAGCGACACTGATAACGTTAGAGCATCAAAAATTGTCGCGGAACTGACCTCTCACATCCTAGGAAAAATCCCGGCATAGGTAAATCTCGGTAGAACAATATCTCTCTGTGGTCCAGCCGATTTCAAATTCCAGTAAATCATGAGACCAAGTCGACTTAATGACAAACGAGCGGGCATGCGGGGCGGGTGGCAGTGACCTCCACGCTGCAGAATTAATTGCACTAATGATCACAATGACAGCAGCACCGGGCCATAGTGGACTGGAGAGGCGGCCGACTGAGAGCGCTCAATTGTTAGAGACATGCACCTTGAGATTGGAAGAGTAAAATCAAACAAAAAAAAACAGCGACTCTAATTGGATCGTTAGGACGTGCCTCTGTCCAAAACAAATTTTCAAAAATGGGGGAAAAAAATTAGGTTCAACAACTAATCTTTGTGAACTACGCAGTTTTTTGACCTGACAGAAAATGCAAGCTTCTCAATAAAAACAGCTATGTAAAATAGTCAAAACGGAGAGTTATGGTTGACCAGGTCTCAAACTCGCTTTTTTCGAGCTAAACGAAAAATAAAAATGGGCAGTTTGACAGTACATAAAATGAAAAACATTAAATCAATTTCTGGGAATAGTGATCATTTTATACAATCTAACTAAACGTGGAAGATTAGATTATATTTTATGTTAGTTAGCCTCCCTAACCGCTGCAAAAAAAAAGCGTATCGAAGAGAGGAAGGCACAATTTTGAATGGAAATTAGGGAATGCGGAATCCATGCAAAAGAGGCATAGAAAGAGTAAGCTGAGAAAGAAGTTCATGAAACAAGATAAAAGTTGAAGAAGAAAGTAGTAGGCGCTGAAAAACAGGACAGCAGTGAACCAAAAAAAGGTGGTCCTTAACATTGCAAAAAAAATTTATTTGATTTTAAAAAAAGGCCCACCTACCTCTCAGCTGGGGCGCTCACAGATTTTACCCCTGGGAGCGCTAATTCCCATTGATACAATAGTTGTATCCCCCTGAGGGGACTAAGTGTAGAACAATTTAGTTTTTAATAAACTAATGCATCTGTTAACTGTCAACGACTATAACCTAAAAAAACGAAAAAGAAATAAGTACATTCAAACGATGCTTCCATTCTCTGCGATCTAAGTTCTCTGCTCAAGAACCGAATATGATCATTGCTGAGTAACTATCTTTCTTGCAGGATCTTCAACATCGTAACACTTTAGCCAGCTTTCAAGAGGTTTATTCGGTGAAAATGCAAGTCCTTCAAAAAATACAGCTGTAAGCTCTGCGAGCAGCTATTGTTGTATCTGTTTCGATTTCTTTACATCTTCACATTTTGTAACATTGAGGCAACGACGATATTGGAAGATTAATCCAAAGAAACTTTTCAAAGTCTTGGGACAGGTTACTAGGTGAGGAGCCTCTTAAAACAAACGTTAGTTAATTATTGTATAATTTAGTTCAGAGAACGCAGAGTAAAATGAGCGTCTGCGCTAGCCAATATAATGGTATTCGGTAGCTGTGGGAGTCTAACAGAGGAAAGCCTTGCAATAAATGTTAAACGTGTTCCCAAAGCCCAAGCGTTGTTCAAAACACGTCGTCTGAGGAAGTTAAATTGCCTGAGACTGCTCTGGGCTTAAGCGTGAATTGTAGAGGATTTTTACGGCACTGAATTTTCTGTGAGACGTGAAGAGGCTTTTGCGTACACCCGAGATCGTAAACAATTTCGCGCAACACCGAATCGTCCGCAACCAACAATCCCTGCCTCAAGAGCGAGCACTCAAAAAATAAGCGGCACGCGAAGGGCGCGCATGACTCGGCAGAGCGTGAGTCGGGCACAGGGCGCCACAGAATAACTCGACACCTCGACACGTGTACGGCCCAAGACTCCAGGCACAAACCATCTAGTTAGGTAACGCACGTCCCGACCAGCCCCAACAATCGCGTTTCAACCTTCCAAGTATTTCACGGAGTGCAAGTCTCGGCCTGAATAATGGAAGTGAGATATGTATTATGCGTAGGTTTCAGTAAAGGGAAGATTTACTTTGGCATCACCTGTAGAATGGGTTTTTGTCGGGGGTTAGAGAACAAATGGGAAACTAGTGAAGCAAGAGCAGACTATTGCTTTGGTTAAAGCAAAGAATACATGAATAGATAGGAAATAAATTCACTATTCATAAAGGTAACTTACAGCAGGGTAACTTGAGTAGGGAAATCTCACAGTATGATTGCGTCCAGAAGAACTAATAAAACAATGAAGAGAGTACAGAAAGAGAGCAGAGAGTATGACAAACTCACGAATTTAACCCTAATATTGTTTTTTGCCCAACCAAAATAAGATGAGCGCAAATAAGCGCCTGAAGTAAAAGCGCTATTTGGAAAGAACAAACTCAATAATTTCTTAATACATAACTTGCACAACTGCATCCTTTGACTTATGTTTTCTCGAAATCGAGTAATAAAAGAAGAGAGAGCAAGCACAAAGAAATCGTCGGTGGTCAGGCTTGAGGAGCATTTCGCTCATCGGCGAGGCAGAGCGGCGTTCATTAGGGCAGCGAAGGCGCCTCGTAAAGTGGAGGGCGAGCCCGACCATTGGTGTGAGCGCTGCCATCACTGCTCCCATGCTCGCAGCGTCACGAGTAATCAAGCTCAAATGACCCGTAACAAGACAAGCGTGCCACGAGATTCGCAAGCTGCGAAAACAACCGCGAGTGCACGTATTCGAGTCGCAGCGTCGTTAAAACTCCGAGAAAATTATACGAGTCACTAGCTTGAAAACGTTTGTAATTCGAACCTGAAGTTTTAATTTTAAAATGAATGCGGCTTATTTAAATGAAATTTCGAAAAGAATAGTGTATTCTTTCCTACATTCTAAACTTGGATAATATTAAATAATTTAAAATGTCAATTTTCTCTCTAGATGTGCATAATAAACTTCTATTCAAAAAGTTGATTAAATTGAAGAACCACTTGATTCTTCAGTATTTAGGCGCGTCCCACCACTACATGCAAAATTATAATAACGCAACTATGACTCGAGTCTCTAAGCCCTCGCTCAAAAACTTAATATTATTAATCATTTTACAAAAAAAGATCACCATTTCACAAAACACAAATGTTATCACATTTGAAACAATAGAATTGAGAAGTTTTTAATTTTAACAAAGTAAATCAAGTTCCTGTATAATACATTAATATAATGGACTAAAAAAAAGCTGTTCATTTCAGAAGGGTGTCGTTCCTCCACAATTTGTCCCGAGAAACCCTACCGAACACAGAAGATAGTGAAAATGAATACGCTCTTTCACTTCTTCTGTCACTTCTGTCTTACAGCACAACAAATTAGAATGAATTCACCAGTGACAAAATTTACCTGTGTACCAAAGATTAAACGAAAACAAATTCACGAAGATAAACATATCCTAAAAATTAGGAAAGCGGTAAATTAGAGTTTGAATGACGACTGCCAGAAGAAGGAGGTAAATCGAGCATATGTGCTGTAAATACTGCAAGTGGCAGTAGGTGTTCGGGTGATGTATACGAGCATGAAGCTGGGCTCGCTCGCTCCATCGAGCTCCACCAACACAGCCCAATTCATGGCTGAGCGTCACCCAAGAATGTAAATGTATCAGCGCGCCCCATAAATATTCGCCAGCTCAACTTTTTCAGTGTTCGTCTTTCAATGGCAATGGGCAACGCGACAAACTAAAAGCCAAACAGCATACACGATTGTGTTCACAATAACCAGGTTTATTTGAGAGAATTGTTATAAGGAAATGGCAAGAAATAATTGCTCTTCCATCATAAATCGGAAGGAAAGGCCGATGAACAAATTAAAAGGTACATGAATAGATATTTATCTAAACGCTACAACCTAAATAATTGCACGTTCATTCACTTCGGAAGAAATATTCGTATGCTAATAAATAAAAAGAACATCACGAACATGAAAACGAAGAAGGCAGCTGCGATTTTAAGTTTCTAATGAATATTCGATTAAAGAACAGTGACTTTCCTGCGAATAAAACGAATGTGTAGAGATTTATCGCTCCGGCAATTATACGTATTTTATCAAGATACATAGAAATGAGAACCTGCATAGTTTCAACTCCTAGCAGAGCTATACGAGTGTAACAATGAGCCAAATATGATTCAAAATGAAAATACACAACCTAAAAATTAATGAAATGACTTCAAAATCAAGCTAAGCACATGCCCGTATCAAGGAAGAGCTTCGCTGCTCAATCTATTCTACAGATGGTTCGATCCTCAGGCTTTTCAAACGATATGTAGATTCTGTCATGATCTTGTATGAAGTACTAAAATCATTCAAGTTGTCCTGTCGATCGAATATCTTTTCCGTTCCGTATATCCTTTGCAAAAAAGATTCAATTACTTGATTGTTCATTCAATAATTTTCCAAAAACCATCCTATTCTACCATAGAGGTCACGTCCTTGTATGGGTCTTAAATTTCTTAAGAGTGCAAAAATCTCTTAGTAAATTTTAAATATCCAGCTATATTTTCAGCGTAGGATATTTAGTCAGTTCTTCACAGGACAGGGATAAAATAAAAGCTTGAATTTTATTTCCCTCAAAAAAATTAAATTTTGTCAAATACTTGAAATTATCATCAGTTTTTTTGGTCAACAAATGGGTTACATCAGTGAAGTTTGTGCCAACACTTTAACTGGTGACAATCCAGGCATACGACTGGGAAACTGAGTGCTAAATAAGTTTCAACTTCTTACATCACTGGGAAATCGAATGTTAATCGAAAACGAATTTATATTAAAAAGTATGATTTTGTAAACGCGACTTTACGGACGGAAATGCATAGAATTTAACATTCATTTATTTAACTATCCGAAATAAAAATTACTTTGATAACTAGCGGAGAAGAACCTAATTTCAAATACCTAATAAAGCGATGACTTCAATTCCCCACCAAACATATCTTAGATCAGACTATTTTAAAAGTTAAATGAACCATCCCAAACTCCAACAAAAGTATTCTTTCAAAAAACTGAAAAAGACTTAATTTAAAATAGAATTAGGGACCGAATAATCTATACACAAGGTGCATCCTAACACCCTGCACATAGAAACAAGATCGAAAGGATAGGAAAAGATCGAACGTGAGTTTTAAAGCTCACTTTCACCCTACGGTTCTCGAGAATTTTTCCAAACATCCCTCTTCTTTCAGGCTCTGATAATGGGTTTTTAAAGACCCGAAGCGTTGGTTTTTTCATACGTTCGTGACAACGTCGGTGCTTCTTTTTATCCTATAAATTAGAGTACTGAGGAATCGTTCGATCGCGCAACGATTAAAAGAAGTTTATGAAACAAGATAAAATTTTAAAGAGGAAAGAAACAGCTGCCCAAGGAAAGCGGCAAAGATTAAATTAGGTGTTGGTTAAAGCCTCCCTAACCGCAAGAAAGGTGCTCGAAGAGAGGAAAAAGGGAAAGCACCATTTTGCATGGAGTTAAGGGAACGCAGGATATATACACAAGGCGCATAGAAACAGTAAGTTGAGAAAGAAATTCACGAAACAAGATAAAAGTTGAAGAAGAAAGTAGTAGGTGCTGAAAAACAAGACCACAGTGAACCGAAATAAAAATTGTCCCTAACAAAAACAAACCTATCCTATTCCAACGAATGAAAAGCCTACTTTACCTTCAGCTCAGGATCTCACAAATTCCCATAATACATCCTACAGTTGTTTCCTCATGAGGGAAGGATACCGGTAAGCCATAGAAAAATGGTCCATAACAAAATTTAAAAAAAACATAATTCAACAAAAGGGAACCCTACCCCAATTTCAGCTCAGAACCTGGGAGTGCTTATTCCCATGGATACAATAGTTGTCTCATCAGAGGACGCCATTCAACACTAACATTCAAATTTGCTAATTTTGCAGAAACTTATTAGCTTATAAAAAATATATTCTAATACCCACCCGCTCATGCATTCGGGCAACATAGATTATATTTTAGATTATTAGTTAATTTAAGCCTCCCTATCCGCTACAAAGGCGATCCAAAGAGGAAGGAGGAAGGCACCATTTAGTATGGAGTTTAGGGAACGTGGAATATATGCAGAAAGGGCATAGAAACAGTAAGATGAGAAAGAAGTTTATGAAACAAGATCAAAGTTGAAGAAAGTAGTAGGTGTTGAAAAAACAGGACAGCAGTGAACCGAAAAAAGATGGTCCGTAACAGAACAAAAGCCTATTTTATTTCAACAAAAAGGAAGCCTACCTAACCCTTAGCTCGGGCCCTCACATAGTCCCCCTGGGAGCGCTAATTCCCATAGATACAATAGTTGTATCCCCCTGAGGGGATTCGGGCAACATAAAAAAAACGATTAAAATTTAGAGCAATACAAATTACAAACGCGTAACCTAAGATCAAATTTCCCTGTGGACACATCCAGTAAAAAATTAACAATGCGTGCAACATGTAAGCAACGATACCAGTAAATCAACACGGTAAAAAGTAAATGCGTACATCCCCACAAAAATTAGACAGGTTCACATGTCCAGCACAGAAGCAGACGCAGCGCCGCTCAAGACAGGAGGCCTACTTACCTTATTGGTATGGACGGGTAGGCGCAAAATGCTGAGCCGTGGGCACGGCCACCAAAGCTCGCTCATCAATACAGGAGAACAAGGAAGCGACTGCATCATTAGGACAAGGAATTTATCACTCATGGCTTGATGAGAGACGACAGGCAAAAAGAGGCGCTCGATGCTATCAAGCGCACAGCGACAGTAAACAGAGACAAAGTGCGTCCCGCAGAAAGAGGCTTTTGTGGTGAGGTATTGATCGACGAAGCTGCATAACAACCAAAACCAGCGTATGTCTTCCATGCACGCGATTTAAGGTTGCTTCTACGGAACAGCAAAGAAAGCCTTCAAATTTCATGTCAAAATTAAAAGTAGATGACGATCATACGAATACGTTATAATTCATAAGAAGCTCCAGCACCAGGCTTGAAAGACAAAAAGTACGGAGGTCGGAAATTCCCTGCACAGAAAACTAAAACGCCAGGTAGACATCAAAAGGTTGTCTTCGCGGAACTGCGCTAAAGTTTTACGTTATACTCTCTAGAGAAAAGGTATTCTCCGCTGAGATAATTATGCAAGCAGCGCATGCAAAAGACAACATTGAGTCATTATTTGTGCTGATGCATAGCTGTTGTCACTGTCTTTGACCCATTTTTGAAGAAATACAACAGATGAAATGTGTGCATTTGATATCTTGAAAATATCACGTCTGATTCACTGAAATTTTTCAGCTAATTATCTCAACTATCAGTAAATTAATTTCAAATAGCAATAACGTCGATGCAAATAATTTTTAATACGCTATTCGTCAAAATTAGCAGCAATGACTAATTTCTACTACAGAAAATGCTCGATGAAACGATGATTGAAATAATTATAATTATGAAATAATTTTTGATTCACCAGGAATAAACATAACTACATGTTCTTCCTATTGGACAGCTCAAGACGAAGAATTATTGAATAACAAAGACAATTTATAATAACAATTTGTCGTTAACACAAATTAAACTCTAATTCATTTTACGCAATTCACCTCATTTTAACTCAAATTTAGGCAAATTGAAATGTGAAGAATAAATGCAGTGAAACAGGCAGAATATCGCTCAGCGTGAGCTCAACTGGTGTCGATCCAGGCTTCCGGACAAACATGGCAGCGAATATAAAGAAAGAGGGACGCTGCAGGACATGTCCCTCTTGGGAGCCCAGTTGACGGTCGCCAATTAGGGCTGCTTCACACGGCCGCCGCTGAGCAGATTTCACAAGTCAGCGCCACTGCATAATGAGTTGCTGTAGAGACGCCACGTCAAAATTTAGCCTAATGGAGAGCGCTGCTTGGCGTTATTTATCGTCCAGTGAAGTTTGTCCGTAAGAATTCCTCAACCAGCTTTGATTCACAGATATTAACTTGAAGCGCGTAAAAACTGAACAAACTTGGTTCAGGCCTCCCTTTAACAACTAAATTGTTCATTGTAATGCAGGACCCTCGGAATGGCATCTACTTCATCATAAGCTCAATGCATATACCAGCAGCACGCACTCACTGGAGCCACACTCAGTCAGCAGGACATGACATAGTAACCCGGAAAAGGAAAGATGAAAATCCTCATAAGTATGGGGGTCTTCACAAATTCAATAGTATCTGAATTATTTCGATTGGATGAAGACACGTATCCAGAATCCATACATCGATTTGGCTGAGGCCAGAAGCGCATAATTTAAATGTAGGAGTAACAAAAGGCTAGGCTGGTAGAGAGTTGAACATCTCATTCATCAGAAATGAGTTTACTCGCCAAAATCTAAAGCTATGAATCCTAAATAACTCAAGCAACACTTCAATCTCCCATTGGCAACAAGTTTTTTCGCAATCAATCATTTCGAACACACAACGACCAGCTCTAGTGACGGAAGCTTGACATAACAGTTCAATAGTTGATGCCTGAATTACGGACCCTCCTGCATGAAGTTGATCAGTATCTGAATTCCACCCATTGAGTAGGTAGGTACTTTGATACTCGACCATACTAGACGCTGAATGCACATTTCGTGGGCAACCTAGCGCATTATTTGAAGGCTTGTCTAAAGAAGCCGACTGCTACTCTGCATGCCCTTCTTCCTCGCTTGAAACGCTCCCGGCATCGCTGGAAAACTTCTTTCAAAGGTTGCAGACCCGCTGTCCTCTGTAAGGAAGCTGATGAAATGCTAGGCATTTACACACACGCCAATGTGTCAGTCGTGATGTAAGCAATGTGAGTTTGAACGCGTGCGTAGACGGAAATCATTATTTGAAGCTTTCAAGTGACAAATAAAAGAACAACACATAATACGATAAACCAGTTGTAAATTTGTGTGCCTAAACACATTTATTTTCTAATTAGTCTTCCGCTAAAATTTTCATGAATTGCTAATTAGATTATATGTTAGCTTAAGCCTCCCTAACCACAACAATGGCGGTTAGGGAAGATGGCAACACGATGCAGAAGCAGTAAGTTGGGAAAGAAGCTCATGAAACAAGATCAAAATTGAAGAAGAAAGTAATAGGAGCTGAAAAACAAGACAGTAGTGAACTGTAAAAGATGATTCTTAATAACGCTAACTTTTTTCAACATAAAAAGGCCTACTTAACTTACAGCTCTAGACCTCCCTTTTCCTCCCGGAGAGCGTTAATTTCCATAAGTCCACTAGTTGAATCTCTTTGAGGGGTGAAAGTACGACACAAAACACACTAGACCAGTTATTAATTTATTAGCCCAAACTTGTTTATTCTCTAATTAGTCTTCTAGTAAAATTTCCATGAATTTATGATTAGCATTATGGATCATCGTAAGATGAATGAAATTTGCGATCCATCAAATTGCAACAAGTGAATCAGCAGACTCACTTTATCAGAATTAAGCGTAAGACTCGCTTAATTCGGTCGCATGAGGTTCGCACTCCCTCGGGCGAGTTGACCACAACTTCCCGAGCAGGTCAATTCAGTACCAAAGATTAACACACTTCAAGACACAAAACTTTAAAAAATTAAAATGAAATAATACTGAAAAAATTATAAAAATTCCTAAATTTTTCGATTAAATGGACCACAAGCCTCTCTAACCACAACAAAGGTGCTCTCAAGACAGAAATGAGAAAGGCACTATTTAGTATGAAATAAAAGGAACGGAGAATCTATGCACAGGGTTGGCCCTCACACAACATGACCAGTGACAACAATGTTGAAAAAAGTTAATGCAACAAATTGAAAGTTGAGGGAGAAAGTAATAAAATAGTGGGAAAAACAGCAGTGAAGTGTCAAGAGGCCCGTAACAAAAAAAAAATTAATTCATTTTCACTACAAAATAAGATACTAAATTAGTTTGAGCCTCACTAGCTACAACAAATTCGTTCCATAGAAAGTTATGAGCGAGGAATAGATTCAATTTGATTATCCGTTAGTTTAAGCTTCCCTGACTCCAACAAAGGTGTTATGAGGAGAGGAAGGATGAAGATGGAGTTAAAAGGACAGGACAATCTAAGTACAAAGTTGTGTCCTCTTACCCTTCGCAGAGCAAAATTGAAGGAAATTTATGAAACAGGACAGTAATAGGTGCTGAAAAAGAAGACCACGGTAAATTGAAAAAACCATGATCCCTAACTAAACAAAAAAACTATTCTTCTTCAACAATGGGAAAACCTACCTTACCTTCAGCACTGGTCTAACAACCTTCTTCTAGGAACGCTAATTCCCATGCACCTACACAATAATTGTATCCTCCGGAGTCCTAAACTTGTAGTTAAAGGTTGCACCTTCGTGTATTACAATTACACCCAACTGAAATGAAACTACTACACCAAGTCAATTCAAATTATTCAATGTTAGAAACAAAACTAACGGAAACAGAACATTTACACAACATTAAAAAAAAACGCCTTTATTTTCTTACAAAACAAAGAAATCAGGAGATGAATTTCCTTACGTGAAATATTTCGGAACACGAGAGCACCATGTGCTAATTTACGAAGATAACGTTGCCCACTGAGCGGCCGGCGCAACCTGACCTAAGCCTGCCAGCCACCTTGCGCTCCTCGCTCTAGACAACAAATCTGGCCCTCTTCCGTCGGGCGGCGCACCGCCGCTGCTTCGCGCCACTTGACAATGCCGGTAACAAGTCAGCCCTAATTGCAGTTTCTAATTGCGAGAAGCTCCTCACAACAGTTAGTCCGAGTCATGTTGACTCTGCCGCCGGGGCGCGTGCGTTCCCCACTGCCAGGCCGGCGAAATATGAGCATGTTTATGAATGCGCACAGAGCGAAGGTCTCTCATCTTTGGAGGGTTGTCAAGACATGTCTTCGTTGTGTGCCTTGCATAATCAAACGCGTCCGTCACCCATAATGTCACACATTGGATTCGTCTGCTCTTACATCATGAAAAAATCTCATGAATTTGCAAAATTGTAAAATATTGACTGACTAGTCGGGAGAGAAAAGCATCATGCATTCACATGAAAAACGAACATCACTTCAAAAAATTTATCTGCCCAACGTACTGACAGCGATCACCTGTGCCTGCATTGCAATGCTAAACACCAATTTAAAAGTAATTTGAATTCAGATACACAATAAATCGATTGCGAATTCTAATTGCTACCAAGAAAATTTGCATAGCAGCCTCATGGTTGCCAATCACAACTACCAGACATAGAACCTGAATTTCAGGTATTTTACGAAAATTAAATACTGCTCTCGGGACACAGAAACGGAAATAATACCATATCCTAAAACGAAATAGCTTAGGGGTATACGAAGAAAACCTCCAGCTCGTTACATGAAGCAAAAAAATGCAGCGCTCCTCGTTTGCATGACACTAAAACGGTGGATGAGCAGTGGGCAAATACCTCATGCGTGGATGACAAGGGGACGTCTCATGGGCTGTAATTTCTGTGTCATCACCGTAACTGTACCAAAAGTATACGTGCTGGTCATGCGACGAAATACATCAGAAAATTAGAATTTAACGATAGATCGTTACCAGGGTTATCTCCACATCTAGGAACGAGAGAATATCCACAAATCGGGGCCAACCAAATAGTAAAAGTTTCTGATAACAAAGGCCATAAGTACCTTAAGAGCAAACAGATCAAGAAGTAATAACCTTCTACCAAAAATTTTTTTTTACATATTTCCAAGTCAAAATAACCTCAAAATCTACGAAGACCACGGATTATTCTAAAATGTCAGGAAGTAAGTCAGGAGTAAGCAATCACATGGAAGGTCAGAGCTTGAGTCAGGCTCTGTTATACGTAGAGCTAGTATGCGGTTTTCGATGATTACGACAACTGCCAAGAGAAGATTGGCCTTACACTTAGCAGCGTTCGAGACCTCACCGCCCATGTCGAACTGTAACTGCACTGGTACTCTCATTGTAATGTTGCACTCTCATTCCATCATGCAGGAAAATGCACATTCAATACAGAAATGCACACTAAACGCACACAAGTTATAGTAATATTTACATATCTCTAAATGATGCATTCATAGTAAATAATAAAGAGTATAGTTTATGATTGTTTTACAATGCCGTCATAATACATTGACACAAAATCAAACCATTGACAGAGGAAGTTCCAAGAAACATGCACATCTCTCAGCCCCCTTCACCCTGTTGTGATCTTTTACTGAAAATTATGGGAACAATGAGTGCACCGAGACTGAAAGAATATTACTGAACTGGATGTTGATTTACTCGCACGGACATAATGTATGTGTCTACGTCTGTAAGAGACATACATGGAGCTCCAGCATTATTTGTTAGACAGGAGCTACTCAGGAGAAGCGTTAATAATTATAATCCTTCAGGAGGCACAATACAAATAATGGAATGCAAAAGAGGCGGTAAGTATGATTTCCAAAATGACGACTTGATGATAGAAACGTACAATAAGTCCCCACATATTAAATGGAAATAAATAGATTAGAGCAATAACAATTAAAAATCGTGTTTATTCAGTTCAAAACGCAGCAAAGGGTACACAAAATTAGGATCTCAAGTGTCAGCAAGCACAAAATGTTATTTCTTGCAGCCTTTTTACACTCAGATTAGATTAAACGAATTAGTTTTAGCCTCCTTAACCGCAATAAAAGCGTTTCAAAGAGAGGAAGGATGAAGGAACCATTTAGTACGGAGTTGAGGGAACGCTAAATCTGCACACAATGTGTGTTCCTACAAGATCCCCTGCGCATAGAAACAGTAAGTAGAGAAAGAGGGTTCCGAAACAAAATAAAAGTTGAAGAAAAAAGTAGGATGTGCTGAAAAACGGCAGCAGTGAACCGAAGAAAGGTGGTTCTTAACAATAAAACATTTTATTTCAACAAAAAGAAGGCTTATCCAACTCTCAGCTCGAGACTTCACATTTTCCTTGGGAGTGTTTATTCTCACGGATACAATACTCGTATCCCCGTGAGGGGGCCTTTTAATAGTTACTGGAATTGAATTCATAAATAGAAAAGCTTCAAACCTAATTCAAGAGAAATTCTAAATGCACCTATCCGCTATTTGAACATCATACTGTTATATTCTCACAATATAACTGCCCTACATCTTTAATTATAAAGAAATCGCTACGAGGAATACTGGAATGCTACGTCTGGCCAACGACTTTCATCTCCTTGAAAAGAACCGCACTTAAAGAAACTCTCGCGGATAAGCACAACTTCGAAGCAACTCCACAATCTGCCCCTCGTGCCATTTTACGAAACATCGCCGACACCTTTTACCACCAAACATCGCCAGTCGATGTGGCGCCTTACCATCATCACCAGCTTCCCTCCTCTACATCACCACCACGACGCAACCGAGGGATCACAACTTCGAGTTATCGGATACCACTTTTCTTCTATCACAATGTACTTCTTGTATATGAAATCTCAATCATCCAGGATATTATTAAATTGCTATAGATAGAATGCGGGATCCTAATTAATGTTCATCACTATCGTGGGCTTTTCACTTATTAGCAATTAACTGCTGTTCTACCACGTCTGTCCTTAACGTGTTTGTTCCCTAAGAGGGAGACGCGCCGGGAGTCCCTCAAGCCGGGGTGGGCAACGGGCAGTCTTACGCGAGAGTCTTACGCGGGCAGTCTAACGCGGGGGTTCGTCAAAGGCAGCCAAGGCACGCTCAATTACTTAGATATTGAAGAGAAACGATACAAAATCATATAAGCCTATTGGTGTCTTCCTCCGCGGTTCATCGCCTTTGGCGATGGACCCGCTTTGTTTTGAACGATTGTAAAAGTGACAATTGACTATATTAACTGGAGATTCGACTTATTCTAATTAATTGTAAATCCTGATCGTAAAAGCAACCATCTTCCTCGTACTTACTTCATCAATTAACGCCAAACTGGATCCCGCAGATAAGTTAAACATATTTACTATGTGTCTAACCAGCTTCTCCCTCAACAGCATTGTGACATGATAGGTGTCAGCATTAATAGCGAACCTTTGTAATCTTTCGTGTTTTTAATTTCCTTTGTAAGTTAGGAAGAGGTGATGATAAAGAGATGATGATGATAAAATGCACATGAATAATAGCCTTCAGCTCTGACCTTACGCTTACCGAAGATTACAGAAAATATTTGAATATAACATTAATTAAATAGAAAATATTCCCTTAAAGAGTGGTGGCAGCTCCAATTTGATTATTAAAGGAGTAAAAATAAATTAATGTGGCGAATAGAAATGTCACGACAATTAAATAAAGAAAAAGGACATCCATTACGATGACATCAGCGTGCGGAAACTACGAACAAAAACAATGATGGCGACTCGATGAAATAATCCACACCGAAGATCAAAACAATACCGCACGTCCTCGTGTGACGACAAACACAATTCTGTTTGCTATGATACTGGAGCCTTGACACACTAAACCCAAGAATATTTCCCAGAGTCATTACGACAAAAATCAGTCAGAGATATCCGAGAAAATCAACAGCGGAAATGCGATGGAAGAATTCGACCTCTCGTCGTATGCAAATGAAGGTTTGGAGGGAGGCCTTTAAATATATACAGATGCTCACGATTATTTATTGTGCAAGTCAGGAGCACCGTAACGACATCAGGGAGTCTCAGAGGCACAAACACTTCACTCAAGTTGCCAAGTGCAGAAAAAGACGCAAACTGCCGCCAGGAGGCAAAACTCTGCAGCCTGGAGAGGGACGGCGGCGGAGCAGCCAGCGGCTCCCGCTGCACCGCCTTCACAGTCGGCCCGAAGAAATGCAAACATGTGGGCAAGTATCGCATGCAACGAGAAGGTTTATGAGTTAGAAGCAAATAAAACGGAAAATTCTGTGAATTCTTCGAAGACGAAGACGCTAACATTTCTGCCCCTTTGTTATTGTTTCTGGTTAGCTTCAAACTAATCTGGGAATGCTTCTCTCAAAAATGTGTTGCGCGCATTAATTTAATGGACCAATTCAAACTGAATCATATTGACCCCTAAGTCTTTCCAATACATTTAACGAAATAAATTTAAACCAAATTAAATTAGATGTTTAGGATCACTGAATACAGCTCGAAAATGACCTGTAATATTGAACTTGACGCTTGCAAGTCTTCCAACAACTGGAAAGTCGTGTGAAAAATAAAGCATAGAAATAAAAATCCAAGCCTAACAGAAATTCAACACACGACTTGAAAGAACTAGGCGTCACAATGTAACAAAAAATAAGAAGGAAATTTCTTACAAATTTCACCACGCTGCAAAGCCTGAAAGAACAATTCCGTTAGATGCCGTTTCACGCGCTAAGGAGGCCCACAAGTTTGCAGAACCCAGTTTACAGAAAGCGGGAAGACAGAGCCGCTGTTGGCACTGACATTCTTGTTGCAAGACACACATGACAAACCTCAGGAAGTCGTCAATATTTTGGCAGGGAGGAGTCGGTGTTGACGCCTCACGGTTTGCTTATCGCTGGTGTAAAGCAGGCCCGGCCTCCGTCAAAACACGATCCCGTCAAACGGTTGCCGACCGCGACAGTGAACCGCGCCTTAAGCGGCGTCGGGAATACGATTACAGCCGACAACAAGACGAGTATTGGCCCAATCAGCCATATTTTCTTTCAACTATTTTATGCGACGAAAAATATTTGGCCAAGGGATTGAAATACTGGCGTACGCATGATAAACGCTCGAACGTATCGATTCTGGTCGATTTAGGCCACGCGCTCGTGAGAGAAAATGCTCTCACAGAAAGAGAAAAAAATAGATTCAGAAGGTGCTAGAGCCTGGTGTTCAATTGAACTGCACTTTTTCAGGTGCATGAAATATAATGAAAGCTTCGAGTCAACGTCGCTTGACGTCACTTCTGCCACGTTATAGAGAATATTTGTCAGCAGTGCGTAGGAACAATAACACAATTTGAGTGAGAGCACTTTGAATTGAATATTATAGGAAGCTAAAAAATATTAAATCATATGTTAGTTTGAGCCTCCCAGCCCACATCAGTGTTCTCCAAAGATGAAGGATGGAGGCACCAATTAGTGCGGAATTGAGGGAACTGGGATTATTTGCACTAGATGTGTTTCCACACCCTGAGCGTAGAAATAGAAAAATTGAATGAAGTTCACGAAACAAGATAAAATTGACGCAGAAAGTAATGGTAGCTGAAAAACAGGATAACAGTGAACCAAAAAAGATAGTGCGTAACTAAACAAAGCCTTTTCTGTTCCAATAAATGGAAGGCGCGCCTAACCGTCAGCACGGGAACTAACATCTTTCGTTACATACAGTAGTTGTCTTCCCCTGAGAAGATAAGAAAATTGAATGTCAATGGTAACACCATGCATGAAACTTCATTACGAGATAAATTCAAAATGAATTTAATAATATGGTTCCAAAAACACAAGAGGTGGAATTCAATCGATTCAAAGCACAAATTTGTCGTCTAGACTGGTGTGAAACTTTTCCGAGACTTCTATTCTTCTGATCAATGATAGATCGAAGCAAGCGAGGCGGAAAAGTGAGCGACGGAAGGATCTCGATATCAGAGTTTCCCTAGGCCATAAATTGTGCACAGAAGTCGGAAAGCAATACAAAAGGAATAGGCTTATGCTAATCTCTGCTCCTCGCGAGAATTATCGGCGTCGTGCCGAGCCACGAACCTAAATCTCGCCGCCCCTCGGTCGATGACGGACGCTAAGAGCTTTCGAGCTCATGAACCTTTCTTGGAATGTGAATATGTAAGCGTCTTCTTAACTCTCCCGACCCAGGGAGTGAATACTACAATAAATAATTATTCGAGAGATGAAACTCCAATTTTCACTCATGTGAGAACATCTCAAAAGCATTCAAAAAAAATTGTATTTATACTTTTACAGTTCCCAAGTAGCGCAACTAAAGTGAAAACATAGAATGAAATATGAATCAAATCCTCAAAAAATTGTTTCAAACAGCATCAAAATCCCTTTAAGAAAAAATTCAAAAGCATGGGCGAATTGTACAATGTAAATAAAAATTAATGCACAGCAATGGCATGACCAGTTTATTTAACCTGAACATCATTTGTTTATAGGAGTGTTTAATTTGCTTTGCAGTAGAAATCTATGAAATAGCACTATAGGAAAACATTTTTCCAGAAATGATTTCATAGCTCCATAAGTAAGCGTACAACAAATAGCAAACAACCAGTAAAAAAATCAAAAGAGAATTACTTTGAAAATTCAGTGAAACAAACATACTCGTACTCACACGTACTCCTATTACCGCCTCAAAGAAACTCAGCGACATGACAAACTTCACATCAATTACATTTATGCAGAAGTTGGTAATGCATCCGCTGGAACAAACTAAGCACTTTCAAACATGAAAAAGTCATTATTTGAAAATTTTCTCGCCTACGACCAAAAAAGTAGAACCGACACTGAACAAGACGTATCTTCAAACCACATCATTGATTAATCTCCTGCTCTCAACTAAAGATGATTTTCTTTCAAGAAAATTTGCACTACAGCAATTCCAGGCACAGGGACGACGTTGCCCAAAGGACAGGCGCGGAGACTGTTCTCCCGGCAACACCGCGGCAGCACGGGAGGCAGTTAATATTCCGAGTGGCGAAGGATGAAGGACGGCTCTGGGGGCGCAGTCCCCAATTTTATAGGGCAGTTAACACCACGTGCTCTTCGCGACCACCAGCTCACAAAAACCAAGACAAATAACAGGGGGAAAAGTCACCCCAGACAAAATTTCGAGTAAAATGTGGTAAAGGGAGAGGGGGGCTAGACCCGCAATAGAGCTAACTAAAAAGTAAGAGGATGGCCATTTTTAGCACTGGTATTGCAGCGAGTCGTGTTTCTTATTAATGGTAAACTAGAACTAAAAGCATAGAAATATGTTCCCCACACAATTCACTGTCCTGGTTACATGAGTACATGTTAGCAGGTATGAAAAATATTTACAGAGTTAAAAAGATAACTTGGTCAACAGAACAAGTCTTACGATGTCTATCCCTTAATGACCATAGCACATCTATTAAATAATTCATATCATTACCTTGCTCTAGTTATCAACAGTCATGTACAGCAAAATGAATTTTAGGATTTAAAACTTCGTAGTAAAGTTACAGAAGAGAAAGCTAGCCATTTTACATCGATCACGCAATCGAAATGCCTAGGAAATAAGGGACAAAATAAACAAATTTATTTACCAAACAGTAGAAAAAGAGAACATAAAACTAAACAAATGTTAAAAATAATGTAGAATGAAATATGAATTAAATCCTTGAAGAATTGATGCTCCAGTCTGAGACAAATTCGAAATTAATTTATTACTGCGATTCGGAAAACACAGGAAATGGAATTCCACTCGGTTCAACACTAAAATTTGGTTTCTTGAGACTGTCCTGCGCGAATTTCGACAACGTGTCCCCAACCTGGAGGGATGTGATAATACATAAACGCATATACCTAACAATATAATTTAAAATAAAATCTCTAACTCTTACAGTATTTTTCGCTAGTAATTTCCTCACCAAAATTAACATGTAATTCATTTCTGAAATTCTTTCGCAGTTCATTTATAATTTTCTCTTAAAATGTATAGTACATTACGCAGGAATGAACTTGTTATGGGTGAACTTTCGAATCTATGGAAAAGGTATCCATGTCACGAAACAATGTTCAGATGTACTTCCAGCTGTGCAAAAAAGGACAGTAGGCGTCTTGAAGAATATTTTCGACGAATACTATATATCTGACACCTTGTCTTGGAATGCTCGAACCGATTAATAGAACTGACTAAATAATACGGACATCGATAAAATGAACAAACAGTACACAGTCTCGAGGGGCGAAGTTTGAACGAGTGTAAATACAGGACAGCCAACAAATTCTACAATTTAATTTCCATTCGTAAAAAAAATTCACGTAAGATTTAGCTCATGCATTCAAAGGCCCTCAAAAAACTTCCTTTGCAAACCATACGTACTCTAAACTCAATGGCAAAATTCAGAATAATTGGAAGTTGAGACACCTCATTAATCACCCGAGTTCCCAGACAAGTTTTACCTTATATTCTTCAGGTGCATAAATAAAATATCTGCATTCGGTACCAAACCGGATTATCACATACTCGTTCAACATAACTAAGGAATTGTAGAAAAAACTATCGTGTATACTTATGGGCTAACAAAAGACTAGGATTGANTTGATTAAGCAATAGAAAAAGAAGCTAGTTGTGGCGATTATCGACACGAATAATTCTAATAGTGACTGAATTCAAATATATTCGAATGAATCAAGAATGAGCCGATGAGTGTCAGTGAGGCAATATCTATCGTTGAATGCGTGAGTTCTCAGTTGGCCATGGGCCAACCAACAGAATTCGACAGCACACTTAAAGTGAATAAAACAACAGTTTTGACAAAAATCGCGCAGCACAATCGCGTTCACAGCACTCACTTAGAGGGAATGACATTTGAGCGTACCCTTAGGCGGCAACTCGCACGTCCAATTTAATGAAAAAATTCAGTTTCGATCTCGGCTGTAGGCGGAAAGCAGATTCCTTGACTTCATCACGTGCTCGTAGCTCGAAGGAGCCGAGCAGAGCAGTAGCTCCCTAGAGGCGGAGGCTGGCAAAGCACCCGCTGGATATTATGCAAAACTGGGCTGGCGTCGATAAGTTTGAGCATAAAGCTTCCAAATGACAGTGTCGAGAGCGAGGGTTATGACCTCATCAAAGCACGAACGTCTCGAATGAGGAAACACCAATAACGTTAGTGTGAACCATGACGCCGAATGCATGTCATGCGTGACGGATAACGAATTAGACTTCAAAAATGTTAAGTTTACAACGTAAACTTCAAAAAGAATACCAAATAATAAGGAATTAGAAACTTATGAAGTCTTGCGCGGACTTCAAAAATGTGCGTTTTGAATAATGCATGGAGTCGTCGCTCGGCAGGATAGTAATGCAAACATCGCTTTCCTCACCCGAGGTGATGTAACACAAGCAAAAAAGCTAACTACACGTCGATCAATTCTGGCGAAGCCTCTCAATTTGAAGCATCGTGTTCAATCTACGCTTGTGAACAAGAACGACTACAATCCATCTTCGTCGCTGATCCATTATATACTGCCAGCAGAGAATGGGCTGGACAGCGAACATGCATATATCTAACCATCGCACCGGGAGAATTAAGAAGATACACCTAAGCGACCGGGAGTCGAATTTTACACAAAAGATCAAACGGTGGAGGGGTGTGAATGCCATTTTTCATGTGCGGACCGCGGACGGCTATGTTGATATGCTCAAGAGACCGGTTAGTTTATCTGATAGAGCAAGTCATTTACGAAGGGCGCTCCTACGCTCTAATTGGGGCAAGACACGCATCAGCCTTAAAAGACGTTGAGAGATGAATTCCTCCCAATCCGAAAAGTGACGGGGGTTAAGTGGCAACAAAATTTACAGGCACATAACGGCCGCAAGTATCGGTTCGAACACACGTGTTCACTTAAAATATCACACAGAATGAGGACGAAAAGATGCTATAGCAGCTTTCTGCGAACACGCGTGCTGCATGGTACGGGGGAGGCTCTGCCTACGGCTGTACAGGTCACTGGGAGAAAGTGGAACGACACATACCGTTCACCTCACTTTATTTGACAATTGCAAAATGAAATAAAAACTTCGCCCTTAGGACCCAAGCTTAACCAGTAATTCACAAAACTATATTTCAGCTCACTGAAGTATAGCTATCATATATCACTAGTTTTATTCTTAGAGAACGCTCCACTTCTAAAGACAAATGTTAATAGTCGCCATGAATGATTAATTAAATTCTACATCTAGGAAACACAACTCCCTACTGAAAATTTAAAAAAAACAGCTCCTAGGAGCACTATAGTGCATCAAGTTTAAAATAAATACGTGCGCCCGAAAACTACACTCGAGTTAACAATTGCAAGTGTAACAAATGTTTCCAAAAGACGTGTGCAGTACTCGGCTTTAGGCATGGATTACAACACTTCAGCGGGGACGAACGGCGAACACAAAAAGAAAGACAGGCTGTTAATAATCAGGTAAATTCAGACATTATGCGTAGATCTGAACTCAATCAGGAAACATTTTTAACTAAAAAATCACTTTTACTATAATCGTAACTGAATTATACCGAAAAACTATGTTTAGTCTAGAAATGGTAACAATATGCTTTACGCCCACGAAACGCGTTGATTATCATAGCCTACACAAACGCCAAGAACATCAGAGTGCAAAACGAATGGAAAGGTTAGAGCCGCGGCGTCGCTCTCGAGTTGACTTGACCTCGCGAGTTGACGTCGAACTTTGGTATTAAGTGACGACTGCTTCTAAAGCGACTAAACCTGTCCCTTTCGAAAAATTGTCCTTACAGTTGAAGCAACAGGTTCTACAGTAGAGCAGTGAGGCATTCGAGGAAGTGCTCACCCGATTCTTGGTGAGGACGTAGAGGTGCTGCCTGGAGGTGTGGAGGGGCATGTCGGGCAGCACAGGACTGCCGGCGTGGACCACCTCCTCGCTGTACTGCAGGCCGCTGCCCGGCCCCGTCACCAGAGCCTGAGGAAAAGATAATACGCTGTTGTAACTCACATTATGAGATCTAAAACCAATGAAAAGTATGAACGATAGAAAACGTTGACAAATATTTATGTGAAGAAGTTACTAATCATAAGCCATCATGTACAACAGCAAGATATAAAAATTAGTGATGTACCGATGTATCGGTATCGGTATCGGCAAGTATCGGTCATTTTACTGGTATCGGTATCGGTATCGGCAAAATCCGGCCGATACTTTACCGATACTTTCCTATAATACGTATTTTATCATAAA
>JACJUY010000153.1:145436-200176 GCA_014220935.1 Platorchestia sp. MABIK
CTCAACGAGGAGCCTGAGCAAGCGTGTCTCTCAAAGGCGACTGCGAACAAGAAAAGAACGAGCTGAGCCAACTTTCCTTTAGCTGTACACGGGTTCCAGTTCCAAACTCCTAACGAAGAAAGGATAGTACGGGCATTTTTGTGCCGTTACGCCAACACTTAAAGCGAAGAAAACACAACGTGGCCTCTTTTTTAACACATGAGCATACTGTTCTCAACACCCAAACTAAATTGAGAGGGTATTAACAATAAAGAAATGACAGCTAAAATAAAAGAATGTTACGGACATTTTTTGCCCATTTGCGGACAGAGTGGCTCGGGCTCAGCAAGGGGTCGCACACTCTCGGAACTCCAAGACGGGACGTGTTTATCTAAAGACTTCGATTATACGCATTATCTGAATATCACGAAACTAATAAATTGTTCATATTCGACAGGTAAGGAACTTGATTCTGACACGTGTTGACCTCAACAACTCGTAAGATGCTGTACCTTTGTACAATGAACATTTAGCATAAACAATACACAAAATAAAGCAGCAAACAATTTCATCATCATTCGTTCTACTTGCAGTTTCATCGTTCCATCATCGTGTTTAAAGATAATTACTGGATTTTTTGAGACACAATCGAGTAAACTAAGTCCTTAATTTCATTGTGAATGAATATAACTGATGATTATAATTGGAAATACAAATAAAATCCTGCTGAACTCCGCAGATTCAATTAAATAATCTACGATCACAGCTTAGTTAACTCAGAGTACAGTCACGCTGCAGGTAAATCTAGCATTGCATGGATAATGTAGTATTACGCCATTAGAAAGCAGATCGGACTTCTTTTTTGGCAAACGTTTGTTATCATGACTGCCGCGAATACATGTCATACTCTTGTCACTATCTCGATACTCTCTGGCCGAGAATATAAATTTGTAGAAACCGCAGCACAGTTCATCAGAGGAAAGACTTGTATGCAACTGGATTGCTAATTTTGGATCTTCATCACATCTCTCTTCTTATGGTTACGCAATGATTGCGAGAACCGAATTTTGCAAACTTTCGAGTAACAAATGAGTGATCGTGTCAGTGGCATTACACTTGCTCTCAACATCAAAAATAACCACTGCTTTCAATTCGGTTCACACAAAAGCTACATTCGATTGCATTACAGAAAACTGCAAATCATCTAATCGACTGTTGGTATTTTAGCAACACAGTATTTTTTTTTTGCGACTGTTAAATAAGACACAAAATTCATTTTTGTATCCTTATACCAATGTACATTGTGGTAAATTATACTTTTTGAAAATCCTGAAAGGTCTATGTCAACGCTCGACCCAGATCAAACAATTATAATAACTTTACGGGAACGTTTCTACAGAGGTCGCCAGCGTAACGCCACTATGGCCCAAAATAAAGTGTAGGTTGCGGCATCTCCCTCGTCAGCTCGTCGCAGAAGTTGGAAGGGCAATCTCGAGTCCCTCGCCGGATCTCCCTCGCCAGGAAGGATGCACGCCATGTTAACGGAACCTCGAGCAAGCCATCAACAGGACGCACGTGCAGCCAGAGCGAGAAGGAGAATGTGCTTTAGGATGCTCACCACGCAGTGTAAAGTTACGCAGGAATAAAAGCGTGAAAGCGAGTACACAAATCCCGTAAAATTTTTAAGCGACAGCATACTCCAGCCGGAAGCGCGGCTACGGAGCGTTGAGTCGAGAAGAAGCTAAGATCCATATGAAACCTCTTGAAACATTTTCATTAAGTGCTCCGTTTAAATATCAAAGTAGAGCTTTCTACACAAAACCTACCTCAAGTATATGGTCAGATAAAAGTAAAATAGTTAATGCTTAAAGTGAAATCAAAGTAAGCAATAACAACCGTCATATCCCAAAAATTGCTTCCTTTGTCACGCAATAACACCGACACGAGAGTAATTATCAGGTGAATGAAACGAAAGCAGCACTCATGCGTCCCATAAAAATAGAAGGGGCACAATAAAAAGCTCTAATTTCAACGATACGCCGCACCAACGTACAAGAAATTTCATTAGTCTCGAAAGAGCCCATAAAGAAGAGAACACGGTAAACAGCCTAGCACTGGGCCATTTAAAATTTAATAGGCTCCGGCATGACAAATATGCCATTTAGGGCGCGACACGTCCTGACATGAGCAGAGCTCGCACCGACAAGACTTCGCATGTAAACGACGTCGAGGGCAGGCATATTTGTTCCTTTCAAATGCCATCAACGGCCTGCAAACACCGTGAGGGTCAGTAACGATCTCACGGCGAGCATTCAGACAGCAGTGACGAAATCAATCGAGCCTCTTCGCCGACTGTTGAAAATCTTTTTGAGAACGTGAGTGAGAGGCTTAAGACAGTGATGTGCTTTGCAACTTCATGTGACGACACAAAAAATTATAAGTCTTCCATCAAAAAAAAAGTTTTTTTTAAATTGATTGAATGAAATTCAACTACATTCTACCTTAATTTTGATTTCGCGTAAGTTATTTTCAACCTACCTAAACACAAAGAAAGTTTTCGTAAGAGTTCAGTGTTCAGTATGGAATGGAGGGAACGGGAAATCTATGCATAAGGTGCGTCTCTAAACTCTGAGCCTAGAAACAACAAGATTGAAAATTCATCAAATAAGATAAAAATTGACAAAGAAAGTTATAGGTGCTGGAAAAGGACGCCAATGAACAGAAAAAGGCTAATCCAAAACAAAAATTAATCTATTTTAGTCGGGTAAAGCGTCATGTAACCTTCAAATGCCAATAAATACATTCCAATGTATTCTTAGCCGAAATTTTTACAACGGAGTATTGAAACTTGTTCTCGTTTTTGTAGTCTCTCGAAGGCAAACACTGAATAAAATACTCGTGTTCAATGGCACAATTAATTTGTGCACAGAAGCTCCAGTACTTTACGTTCATCAGTAGCAAAGCTCCGGAAGATGACCAGAGGCAGTACATGCAGTAGCCCTCGTGTCTAGGTACAACGGCGGCTCCTGGCCGCCACGTCACGCGTGCCGGTCGCTGAAATTCGCTATTTCTCACGGTGCTGAGAACGCCTAAGATCAATGGCATCATATTATGAGAGCAAGGAGTTAAGCGACCTCTTTGTTGCACAGCTCCCAACCGCCAACCACAATGGCTCTTCAGAGATGGTAAGTTTATTCGAGACGCCCTAAAAAGCCCATCAACGTTTTACGACTGAGCAAGCAAAGCGACTTCACATGCATTGAGTGGGACGCCATTTGCGTAAGACTTCGATGCCTGCCTCACACTACAAGGGCTTGTTGCAACGGAATAAACGTCAGCTTTCGATTTTGCACACAAAGCAGTCGGTTCGTAAAGTAGGAACAAACACCGTCGAAAGAAAAGAGTTGTAGGCCTCAGTCAAGAGGATATTTCGAACGTATACATTAACAATAAACAGAACACCACCTAGAGTCTCTTCAATCATGTACTTAACAACTCACACAACAAGAATAAAATCAAGTTTGTAGATAACTTCAGTGAGAAGCATTGATACGCACGAAGCCATGAGCAATTCAAACGTCACTACAAGGCCGTTCACAATGGAAAATATTTCGGATGAGCAAGGTATAAACACAACTCGAGATGACTATTTAAACACGGCAGCTGCGCCTGCCATCAAAAGTAAACAAAGGCTACGGTCATCTGAAACTAAAAAAATAAATTGAAGGCGAACCGACCAATGCCTCTCGGAAAGGGATAACGAAGACGGGCGACCCATGCGCAGCTGCATGCAAGAGCGCTGGATCGCTCCACCTCTTTGGGGCGTGCTAAGTGAAGCAGCAAGAAAAGCGAGCGATGGGGCTGCTCAACAGACTTTTAATTTCCGGAGTTTTGTTTGCTGCGTAGAAAGCGTCACGCAAAGCTTTCATATCAGTGATGGAAGGTGACACACGCCACTCAAAACTCCAAAAATTCCAAGGCAGATTCTGAGAGTAAGGATGCTTTAGTAGACACTCGGATAATAACGAGGTGATAAAAAGGAACTTCCAAAGTTCATTTTTTAATTTTGTGAGTATTTCAATTAAAAAGAAACTTTGAGTGAACTACATATTTTGAACAAAAATTGAAGGCAGTTGAACTGTACTCTAGAAATCTGACGAAATCACAAAAAGGAAAGACAATTATACACAATATTTTTATTGACGACTTTTGCAGACGGAATTACCAACAGCCGAGAAAACCATGACTGAAAGAAGGTGTGATGGCTGTTGCAGATATTTGAACGAAGGAATAAAATGGTCAGTGAATGCTACCACCAACCAGGGCGCGAAGACATGTAGGTAGAGGCAAAGAAGACACGTGCGCAGGTCACAGGCACATGTCCAGTCCTCTCCAGGCGATGTAACCGCCACTATCACACATCTTCATTTTGTTATCCAAAGCTTCGACGAGAACCGTAAACATGTTTTATGTCCCATTCGTGATACGAGATTAAAGACAACACAGGCTGGTGGGCCAAGTTGACAAGAAAAGTGACGAGAACAGACGTCTCGAAACATGGTGGAAATCAGATGTCGAAACGAATCAACTGTTATCGAATCAAAAATATACATGCCAGCGATGAAAAATACGCAAACATACGCACAGAAGACAACAACTAAAAACTTGAAATTCAAAAATGATCCATGAAACAGAAGGGTTAATTCGATAAAGAATTTTTTGCCTAGTTTTAATAATGCCACCATATGAAAACGAGCAATTCTCTTTCAATTACATTTCAAAAGTCTGAGTAAGGAAACAGAATTTCACAGCGGAGCACAAACAAAATTCAATACTTAAAAAACAATTAACAGGATGTTAACAAATCCGCGAATGAAGATTCGCAAGAAAAAGAATGAATTTCGGAAGACCAGAGCAAAAGCGAGCCTCGGCGCTGCTGTCCAGGACCATATTGAGATGAGCCAAAAATTGTCCGTGTATATCAGGTCGCTCAGCAAACCGACACGGAAACTGTTTTAGCAGGAAGAGCGCGACGGGGGGAAGGAAAACAGAGAGAAATAAAAGCGGCAGCTTTTAGCTCGTTCGCAAGGTTCGTCGTACCGTTTGAAGAGACGGTGAATGGAAAACGCCAGACTCGGTGTAGGCTAACTAGACCAGCGAGAATGTCACATGAGGCGATAAGTGGAGTATTTCCTGAGAAAATGCACAGCACGGCAATGACCGAACTATACGAACTCGAGTTAAGGCACGTGGCTACGACGCAACGATGTTCAAAGAAGCGTTTGGACATCCAACAATCTGTAATAATAATTATAAATGAAAAAAATAGAAGAATCATTGACGCACATAATGAGCAATATACGCGCCGATGTCATGAAAGTTCACACAGCAAATTTACTTGTTCTGTACATATTTAATCATTTAATCATTAACTCCATTTTTACATTCTCCGTCTTTATTTAATAATTTATTTTCAACTTTCGTAGCAATACACACGGATAACAGCGGAGTCAACTCGATTTAAATTAAAACATTGGAAAACAATTGCATAAATCTGTTTGTTCTATTCAACGGAGTGTAAAAAAAATTAAATTATACAAAACTCGGATAAACACGTTTCCCTCGCACTTGTAACGGAAGAAAAAGCTAAAGTAGCCTCGCTCCATTAATGTCTCCATTACCACTTGTTGTGGCGCGAGAAAACCACCAAGATTTGTTAGGGTGACAAAAGAAAACAAAAGAGCTTCTATCCATTAGCGGTGGCGGCGGAAGATCAGACGGCCACACAGCGGCACTCGATGTCCGAGCAATGACATCACTAACGAATTAGGTGGCAGGCCGCCGTCCCTCGGGACAGGGGCGAGCTGCACCAACTGACACCGACGAGGGAACCAATCGTGCTGCGGCGCACGAGGCCGACCGAGCCGTGAATATGACGCTCATCAGCTCACGGCGTCAAATTTGAGCGTGGAATGCCTCGTTGAAACAACCAAGACGGCATTCTACATTCGCACAATAAAGATGCCAACCTCTTAGACACTGCGGCGGATGTAAAGAAAAAGTTACACGGTCAGATAATCTGTTAGCGAAAAGCGGGAGACTTCAACTTTGAATTTCGTTACAACGAAGCCGTAGATAGATCTGACAGCAATACTTAAAACAAGAAAGCGCAGGCAATAGGGTAACAAGAAACTCAATATCCTTAAGTTTTACCTTGTCTCATCTATAATTCCCGAGGAAATCATTTGATGCAGCACACAGGCGGCGTCAGGTTGCAACCATGGTAACGGATACCAAATGTCAGACTGTCCTCAGAAATTGGCGCGCAACTAACCGGACACCAATCACCGGCGCGCCCCTCACAACGACCGGCCCTTGCACCGGACAGGGACACACGTCCCCTAATATAAGACACAACATAAACAAGCTTGAGCGGTACTAGCTGTGACTCGCGTGGGGCTCTTTGTTGCAAGTTAGAAGACACAAGCGCCGCACATAATGAGTCTCTTTACAGCTACCTCACTTCCATTAGAAGGTGGATTTCTTAGGTATTAGGTGAAAAGAATTTCGTACAAATTTGACGATCAACGTGTCAAAAAAATGGCAAAAAGTAAAAAGTTTTAACCCAAAACCTCGTTAACACAAATTATTCCGTGAGATGGATACGTAATGTAAAATCCAGTTTTAATGCGTCACTCTCAAATACAGAATTGAAATAAAAATGCTGCCACGTTAGGCTTCCTTCAAACGAAATTCTCTGCTTTACTCCGAACATCAACACAGGAAGGCAACAAACACCATCATGAGGTCAAACAAATTGCGCTAGACTCGCAACCATTACAAAGGTCTGAGGAGGCAGGCCGGAGGAATTGAAGTCGTCTCAAGAAACGAGGAAAGCCAACTCGCTCAGAGAGATACGCCCTTAGAAAGAGACCCGCGCGATAACCAAACAATCGCCTGAGGTGAACACGAGGGGTTCTACAAATATTTGGATTTGCCAAAGTTAGCGCGTACACAGATGTCTTCGAAATTAATTGTACTGCGACTCTGTGCAAGCGCAGCTGTCTCTGAAATTAGGAAAACACGAGCAATTTATCGAAATATACTTAGTGGTTTCATCAGTATAGTTTTTACGTCAAAAAATGAGGTTCACAAACTTTAACCATCGTACTCCTCGCAACACAACGTTTCAACACCACAATAAAAGACATAATTTAGGTACGAAGGAAACACGCTGTTGTTTATCAGAACTATGACGCAAAGATCAGTACCGTATCGATCACTAAATGATAATGAATCTGAATACAAACACAAAAAATAACACAAAATAAATAAATCGATCTATTTGAACTAAACTCAAAATTTATTTAAGCATTACGCGTCGACTGTTTGCTTCTTGATAACGAGTCCCCTCTATCGCTAACGTTATCCAGTTTAACTTATCCGCCGTTGAAGCTATAATGTTGGCCACAAAATGNTAATCACAGGAACACGCACAACTGAGGAGAATTGGATCAAGTTGAAATCAATTTTTCGAAGAAAATAAAATCCAATGTTGATAAATCATTGGAGAATTCAGCTTATTCAGCATAACAATTAGAAACTTTTCATTCTGATAGCAAAAAATTACGTACTGCTAGTACAGTATTACCAGTGAAACTTTGAAAAATGCAAAACTGCTCTCAGGAAATGAAAAATTGATTTAACTTGAGAGAATAAGAGCTTCAATAGTGAATGGATCTCACATACAGCTATTATCCTGTGATGCCAAGCCACTCCATCGGAAGTCAATGCATGCACAAGCGCTCTCATCTCTTCCTCCGGAATTACGCAGCATAAATAAATAAGCATAGCATGGACGCTGTCCGCAAAAGCAATACATCGATTGGGGGTATTTGTTCAATATGATGTAGTGACGATACGGAACATTAGTGTCAGTTGAGTTGATACGCAGGTACTGCTGAGCTGGTTGATTTCCTGACAAACTTGCTCGCAACCCTCAAGGTTGAGAAGTAGTAAAAGTGAATAAATAAGTTTCTCTAACGAACAAAGAAATCGAAGCTCGTAACTAACGAAAAACGTGAAATCCTCCACGCTGAAGACAATCACAATCAGTGTCCTCCCACAGCAATTAGCTCAATAATAACTTGCCCATATATGACTATTAAATCGCGAAAGTCGAATTCACTCTTTCTTCATGTCTTATACAGAAACCTCGGCAGGAGTTTAACTCGAGAATTATTTTTTACAAGTTTTCAGAGCATTGCAATGTTTAGGTTTAGAACAATGCGTTACAAATTAAAACCCTCATGATGTGAACACGAATTTCAGGCAGCCTTGATAGAGCACACGTGTTGAAGCTGACACGTTGTCACAAACATTAGCTAAAATCACAAGTCACGAGCTGAGAAAGCTAAAAATGATTCGGGGAAATGAGGATTTGCTTGAAAATTTCATCACTCGAGAAATTTTAACTTGAAACAATCACAAATTTTAAAGCGAAACAAAAGCACGAAGTCGACGCCGCTGGTTTGGTTCGAGCCCCCGGTAGGAGCTGGGTTAGCAGGCGCGGGGCCTGGGCTCGACAGCCGTAAACAAACACAGTTACGCGTTTCCCTGCGCTCAACTCGGCCAACACCAGCAGCTCTTGAAATTCATTTCTCATGAATATAATTGAAATAAAGATTAACAACACAGTTGGGACGTGTCTCGTGAAGTAACTACAAAGAGCAAGATAAACTGCCTTAGAAGAATGGAACCACACGTACAATTTATGGAAATTAAATTTACGTCAAGAAGAGGTAGGATTTGGCGTGATAAAGTAATGAAGCATGGTAGAAAATAAGATTAGATTATATAATGACATACCATAAAAATGATCCTTTGGTGTAATGTCATAGAAAAATAAGGTATTAAATAAGGTACAGTAATGATAATGCTGTTTGGGGGGAGAGAGTTAACACAGTCGCCATTGAGATGCCATCGGTGGTTTCCATTACGGTTGATTTCTGTACTGCACTCGAGAACTCAAATTTACCCAACAGAAGATTGAACGTGAACTGATTCAAATCACATGACATCGAAAATGAAAGGGAAGAACTTGGTCAAAACAAAAGATTAGCAATCTAAACTACAACTTAGTTATGACGAAGCAAACGAACTTCGGAGTAGCACGAACACCTTTCACGCAGACAAGCGATATAATGAGAATTAATTTTGTAATAAATGAACTGATATTCATACCGTAATTCTTTCGGTCAAAAATTTTTTAAAAACGGAGTTCCCAGTTATTTTCTGTTTTCACGGATGAAGTAGTTACGAAGCTCGTAAATCAGAAGATACATCAATTAATTCACTGTCTTGCACAGTAAATCACAGTGCAGAGGTAAATACTGCTGTCTGGGCACACTTATGCACCAGTCGTTAGTAACCAGCGAAGAATGATGAAAAATATGAATCATCCATCAAGCCCTGCTGGTTTGCCCACACAAGCACGTCACGCAGAAAAAACTTCACCTCCCACAACAACTTCATTAAAATAATTATGGCAGTGATGAAGAGCTCCGCTAACGAGGGTCCAGGGAACGACCGCCTCAAGCACTTCACTAATATTTTAGGCATTCAAAATATTGAGGCCGAGCAGGCAGCCTATAAAAAGCCACAAGACACCAATTAAGTAAGGTGCTCAAGAACGTTCGGAAATTACGGTAAGCAGTTTCAGAATTTTTTTCTTCATTGGACAAGCCCAAAGCAATTACTTTGGATAACGACGAAAGCCTTTCTTCGTAATCAATTCATTCACATGAAAATTAATTTGAGCCTGTGAAAATTGGACACTAGTGGGTCATCAATTAGTATAAGTTATTAAAGGTGGGGTAAAATGAGCATGAACAAATTAATGACAGCAATGGAAGATAAGATTAGATTATTAGTTAGTTTAAGCCTCCCTATCCTCAACAAATGAGATCCAAAGAGAGGAAGGAAGAAGGCACCATTTAGGATGGAGTTAAAAGAACGTGGAATCTATGCAGGAAGGGCATAGAAACAGTAATATGAGAAAGAAGTTCATGAAACAAGATCAAAGTTGAAAGAAGAAAGAAGAAGGTGTTGAAAAAACAGGACAGCAGTGAACCGAAAAAAAGTTGGTCCGCAACAAAACAAAAACCTGTGATATTTTAACAAAACGAAAGCCTACCTAACCTTTAGCTCGGGCCCTCACATTGTCCCCCTGGGAGCGCTATGACAGCAATGGAAAGATAAACTTATTTCGCCTCTGTAAAGATTTCTAAAGGTGACCAAAATCCATAGAATTAGAACTATATTTAATAAGGCAACTACAATCTAGAGCAGAAAGGATGTCAGGAAAGGACACTGAATTCCAAAATGCCGAACAAGTTCAATTTTTAAGCTTCCTTCGGGATTGACCCAGTAGCTCGCGAGATCCCCTAATTTCAAGAGAACAACTCGAAGAGAAATGACAACAACTTGTGCTGTATGTACTTAAGTGGCGCTGCAGTATTAGGCTACAAAAAACTTCTCCAATCAGACCAACACTCATTTTCTGCATCAGGCATTCAACACATTCACTTTCGCATATGAGTGGAGCGACATTTTCTTCCAAGTCTACCAGTTAGAGGGCAAAAGAACGGAAGTGCCACAAGCGCCCCACAGAGCGAGGTATTCATGTCGCACGACCATCAACCGACACCAGAGTAACACCAGGACAGCCAACCCAACACTCGCTTCCGACACCATTACCATAATCGGACCACACACCAACACGCGTTGTGCATTACGCTGTCTTCCTCGAAGCGAAGAGCAAGAAACTGCGCATAACCCGATAAGTTAGCGTCAGCTACGCGACGGTAATAGGAGACGTCGCTGAACTACTTTATGCTCAGGACGAAGAGGTGAGACATGACGCCTCCAGCATGCATGTCCGGCTAATTAAAGCAAGCATGGCAACAGAAACTCCACGTATTTTTCTGATTCACAATGAAACTCCTCAAATACTCAAACTGTACACTGAGTAAAAAAATAATGAGAGAAGTATAACGGCATTAAATAAATTTCTAATGCCAAAATAAAAAAAGAACGCTCCTTGAGATGAAATTCACAAGGACACAAAGGAAAAGATCGGCCTTAATGTCAGGTGCGCTCGCTTTATCTCGCTCGAGCCATGGCTACTGCTAGCTCGGCCTTATATTGATTGCGGAAACGTATTTACGTGCACAATGCACATCCACGTATGTGCAAGCGATTGAACTCCTTTTCACTAGTTGAAGAAGGTGTCGCCAAAATTGCTGTTCCCTGACAATAACTACAATTGTTTGTTTCTTCTCCACAACTAAAGTTTCAAGTCAACGAAGAAGAATAGTCAAAAGTTTGTGTCATTCAAAGCCCTCACTTGTGTTCATTTACTAGGGGGATAACCACACCTTTTTGCTAATGAGACCACATCATGCCCGCTACTCAGTACAAAAAATGCATTTTACAATACTTAGACACTTGAAACGCATGATTTGTTAAGCCACTTCTACATACGTTGGTGCCTGATAATTAACGCCACACAAGAACAAAACAGAAAACAATTAGAAAAGATTCCTATTAACTCTTCATCGTGATCAAAAAGCACATCGATAAATTTCACTTCTACAGATCCGATGTTTCTTAATTTTTGTCCCGGAAACCTCAACCTCGTATCAATATAACACCCAACCCAACTTCAAGTCCTTTATATATTTTAGTACAACTTGAAATAATGTAGACCTAACAATGAACTTTGTGAATCCCGCGTACACCAATGCGTACATCAACATGTTCGTCGTAGACCACATAGAACCATGAAACGTAAAAACTATCTAACAGGACAAATTAGAAATCTGCAGCGTGGAATGATGGAATTTTGTTGAAGATGCATTTCTCTAACTTGATTAAATAATACTTGCACCTCTCAGAAAAGAGAGTTCATACGTAGTGGGCGCAGAAATATCAGCGACTGTAAATTGTAGGGCAAAATGTTTTAGGAGTCATCTGTCTCGTAAATATATTTCACAACGATTCATCTCAAACGCTGCATATCAGAGGCGAACTGAAATTGCGATCACTCGTTACGCATACTTCTGTACATGGGAATTAGGGTAAACAAAGTGAAACATTTTTCACTGTAACGTAAACTGAGGTAATTTTATTCATACAGTAGTCGGTCAGAGATGGTTGGGCTTGAAGGAGGTCGATGCTCCACCATTGAAAAAAAAATTGACAGCAAAATTTTTCCCCCACTTCTGCACTGGAAGCAAATTAACCAATTCCTAGCATTACCCAAACAGCATATAATAATATCTCACTACATTACATAACTGCTGAGGACCTTTGGAGCAAAAGAGAGGAGCCGAAATAGAGCGAGCTGCTACCGAGGGCAAGACAGGGCGACCTGGCCTCGGACGGCAGAGGGCGCTCGCCCTAAGGCACAAAAACTCTTACGAGCGTAATTTCATAAGTCTCGCTTTTATTAGATCAACCACGATAGGATTGGTTTGGCAACAATTCCGGGCGGGCTCGAAGCGAGACCTTCTCGCTCGCCTCTCGCACAAGAATGAGCGAAAAACTTTCAACTAGGGAGATGAATTGATTAAAATGAGTAAGAAAAGTGAGTATGTGAGACCTATGGCATAGATCCAGAGACCAAGGACTTGAATTAATTAATACCACTACAAAACTAGAGATCCCATCGCTTTTTGTTCACGTATGGAGATTAGAATAGACCTTACATTTGGCCGTCTCAGACACGAACTAATCTAAAAGAACTCTATTTTCAGCAACATCAAGCTTGCACGCTTAGAAAATGTTGGAACGTAACTAAAAATTTGTCTATCAGAGGCCTTGATAAGCTATATACGTAGTTGATTACAACGACGCTGTGCTTCAGCCGTGCTTAAGCTCTCTCCGAAATGAAAAATTGGAAAGTAAGGAAAATTTACGATGACATCGCATACGTTCCTGCCACGAATGAGAGAAATGTTAACCCCTAGCGATCCCAGAAGAAACAGACCATGAAAAGTGTGGAAGTTTTTCATAATAAAACTAAATTGAAGATTTCTAGACCCCTATTGAGGGTCTTATATTGTGTAACAGCACATGCTTTTCATCAGAGTGGTGTAATTAAAATAACATTTAAACCCAAAGATATATTTCAGTGAACCAAAACAGCACTGTCAAGCAAAAGTAATGGTGACAGCAACAACGATACGTAAATATAGGTAATATGCGTGCATTAAAATGCGCAGGATACTGCTCTGGAAACAAAACTACGTATTAAACAAAAAACAATAAAATACAATAACTATTATGTTTTTGTGCTGTTATGTCATGGCACACGCTCGCAACTAGGCTGTAAAGTTAGACTAAGAAGCAAAGATGATGTCGAGGACCACGGCAATAATAGAGTGCCAATTTCAACCTACATTTTAGAATATTGATCTGCGAGATGCGAAAGCTAATTTACTTCCTTGTTCGCAATTTTCTGCATATTATTAATTAACTGCATATTTCGAGTACTAACAGGGTAGTGGTTACAAAAACAAAGCAGCTATGTGCTTATGTTTAGTTTCACAATTTTACATCACAGATACGTGCAAGTACGAAATTAAACAAAGTATCAGGTATGTGAAACAGACGATAATAAATCAGCGCTAAGCAGTATCGCAACAACTATCTAATGCCATAATGGAGTAAAAATACATCAAATCGTGTTTTAAATCTTAAAGATAATAGATAATTATTGCTTCTGTTAAAAATAAATGAAAAATTTAATCATGCACAATTAAAATAACGTATAAAGATATTTTGATATCTTTAGAATCCAAGGAGATTGTAGGAATATCAAACGTGGAAAAGGAACGACTATTGCAGGAAGGAAGAGTAATCAGATGCCTTTCTAATTTTGAAACTGGGATCGTTCTCAATTACGCAACATACCTTACGTAGCGAGTAAAGTAAATTCTCAACTTCACAGCGCTCCGCCAATCAAGGGCCTATAACACACGCAAGCAAGACCGCTCTGTGTCGCCTCTCATTCCAATATCGAGAGCCCTGAACATTAACGAAGTCATTTCCCGTCACCCTCTCTCGAGACTCACGAGAAAACATCAACCACATTGCCGCCTCAACTTTTTTTGGCATCACGAGGGAGGAGGCACACAGTTTTTGTGTGGCCTGCCATATGATTCGTTTCTAGTTGTCTTAATGTGGGGAAGTGGCAGACCACACACCCGCAGCGGCCCTCGCCGCGCTGGGGGAAGGCAAACAAGGCTCGGCGCTGAAGGGGACCAGACGATGGGAATTAACCAAATAAAACCGAATGTGAAGACGAAACTCACGGGCTGGAAAATTTGCTAATAAAATTAGGCACATAAAAAACTTCAATTGTACAAAATTTTCAATTACGAGAACCGGTTACTCATTTCAATGCAGCGGTTTTGCACCAGTAAAAGCTTATTTCTTAAATAAGAGTAAAGTAGCTTCTTGTTTCCCTTGAAAACTATCTGCCCTTGCAAAAAGCAAACAGCGGAAAGATTTGAAAATTATATTAGGGACGAAGCAGCTTAGCAATGAAAACTAGAGTTCATGTGAGCATATAATATTTAATACATAGCAATCAAGACTGGCAACACTGACCACCATTTTGACACAATCTCATACCTGTTATACTTTTATCCCAATTTCAAAACTTCTATTGGGAAACTAGGAAATTGAGACCAGCATTTTTAAGCTTGAACTTGTGACAGGAGGATAAAAAGCTATCCAGATACGTTGAACGTCTAGCCATCTAGTACAAAACAAAGTTCACTCTGCCCTCAGCTCTCCTGAAGAACGAGATAAAAATACCTTCGCTCACTCGCGACATGCACCCAAAATGCTACATGGACCACAAAGGATGGGAGCGCAAACAGCAGCAAAACAGCCACAAAGCATTTCCAAAAATGTGCACAAAAGTCCTGCGGCAACAAAAGAAGCACGGTGAACGCACGATTGATGTTCCACTACATAGTGAGCAGCCAGAGCACTTGTTTAACCGGATCAACGTGAGCACGCAAATGGACCGTGTGATGACGAAGAGTCAACACCCGGCTTCGTCCGCAGTCAACAGCACAGCATCATCAGCGAAATTACAGAACCCAATCCCGAAGCTTCGTGCTCGTTGTCAGCAATCGAGGATGTCCCAAATATTTATATCGTATCCAGGAAAACCTGTCAGGCTTCGTTGCTTAGACATATTTGCTACTGTTGTAAATATGGGAAGGCAGGTATGAAACGCAAAACAAAATATCTCAAAGAGAAATCAAGATTCCTGATCGTTTCATCACTCCGCACTTTCTAAGTTATGTACCAAAATCCCACGTTTCGGTTAAATTAGACGCTTTCCACCAATATTCAAAACGTAGCAACGTTCACAGAACCAAAAATAGTAGAGCCTAACGAAGAATGCGCCTAATTGAATATCTTGAGAGAACGCGCTCATTTGAAAGGGTCTCGTGGAGGCAAAAGTTGGGCCATGAGAAGATCTCGCATAAGCTAAAAAAAGACCAGGCCCCGTAGCAAACTCAGCAGACTATGGCATAAAATTTTGAAGGCAAACTAATAACCCAGCTGATCTGAGAAGAACCAAGCCCTGTGTAAACAAGGCAACCCTGAGGGCACGCTGGCAGCTGCAGCTCATGCAAATCGTCGCAATTTTTAGAGACAACCGGACTGAGTTTGAAATAGTTACACAACACGCTTTTATTAAGGATTATCAATTCGAAAAATGAAGGTAATGTTCAAGTTTGAGCTGTCACCACCAGCTGGAGATTGTGAATGTAAAAAATGTCCCATCGTGAGTCAGGCGGGGCGATGTTTTTACGGAACTTCCGCAGCATCAATTTGTACCCAGATGACTCTTTAATGAGCCAGCCATAAATGAGATTTACAAACAGCTGAGCTCATCATCTAACTAATAAAAAAAGGATGAGTTAGGACTTACATCATCGAACACGAGTTAAAAAGCGGTTAGATAAAATGCCTAAACTTCAGCACAGGAAGCGTATCTCAGGTTCATGGAAGATGCAACAACCAGATGAAGACCACGAAAATTAAAATGATTTACCTCTCCTTATACCAATGAAGGGTGATATTTAACCATACAGTACACTCACCTATAGTTTCGAATTCACTAGAAATGAAACTCACAATCAGATAGGATCATAAGTTTAAGCCTCCGAAACCACAGCAAAAGTGTCCCCAAGAGGAAAAGGAGGAAGAGACCATTAAGTATAGAATTGAGGAAACGAGGACTCTATGCACAAAGTGTGTGCCCTCACCCTGCACACAAAAAACTTATTGAAGGAAGGTCAAGAAACCAGATTAAAAATAGAGAAGAAAGTAATAGGTGCTGAAAACAAGGACAGCAATGAACTGAAATGGATGGTCTTTAACAAATTAGAAAAACTTGTATTTTAACAAGAAGAAGGCTTACCTAAAATTCAGCTTGGGATCTCACTGTTCAATACAATAGGTGTATTCCCCTGAGGGGAAATGGAGCACGTACGCTTGCAATAGCAAAGGATCTGAAATCTAAATGGAAACTAACTAGGACAACTTGGAATAAAACACATAAAAAATACAACTCGTTCCTAAAATTCTTGAGAAAAACATGCATGAGCTTCCACTGGAAACCAACTTTATGACTTCAAATCAAAGGGAAACAAATCAACTTGAATGATACCGAATTTGAAATACAACGAACAAGTAATTTCCACTTCGAAAATTATTTTGTGTGCGAGAATGCAATTCAAAAATGACAAAGAAAATGAGCACAATAATAGGGACGGCCGAATGTGGCGAAAAGTCCGACAATTCGAAAACAGTGTCACACTCAGAAATAAAAATACGCAGATACTCGTCAGTCAGTCAAAATTAAAAGAAAGTCAGACACGAATGGAGGCAAGTGGAGAATAAGCTCGACAGGAATTTGACGAGCAGCGGCACTCAAGGAGGAGTGTCACGGCATAAATTCCGGTGTAAGCGTCCAGGAAATGAGTAAAGAGACAAATGGCAGCAGACTGCGCAACTGTCCAGCCTGCTGACACTACAGAGAAGTTAGCAAGTATGTAGGTCAACTAAAAATAAATAGTGAACCAAATGTAATTGAAATGCTAAAAAACTTGTTGAACAATACGCTGAACTCAATCAGTAAAATACTGTACTAAATGAAGCAGAACCGCATTCTCAAATAGTACAATACTAAACTTTAAAAGCATAATAATGCCCTCTAACAGCGTAATACCGTGCTCTAACAGTATAATACTGTACCCTAAACTCAAGCAATGCATGTTGTAATAACATATGGCCCGGCGAGCTGCGCAGCATTGATGTTTATCGATCCAACAAAGCTCCAGATTACAATTCAGCTCAAAATTAAGTACTGGATATGGAAGTGCGAGAATATTCGATGAAGAGTATTTGTCCACTAAATGTAAAATATAGGCAGTCCGATTAGGTACATTGAAGTTTAACTTTCTTTACATTTTTCAAACACGTTCAAGTATTTATTATTGAGACTACCTCGGTTTCAAGTAGACCCCTAGACTTACAATATCCTCAGTCTTCATTTTAACATCCTCAGTCTCCACCAGTTCGAAGATAACACTCTCGTGCAGCACCCAAATAACGTCCTGTTGATCGGAAATGAGCCCATTAATTAACACATAGCCCAGTCATAAAAGAACCTAAAATTTGTAGCATTGTCAATGCAGCAAACCGAAACAGCCAATTCACACGAAAATGTAAAACGCAGAGAACATAAACCGACAACGGCGGTGTGCGCAAGGTTTGCATATGGAATTAAAGGACAGCTGTACGGTTGGGATCTTATGGAACCATAATCAGTAATGCATCAGAGTGCATCAAACGGGCGTTAGGGCCGGCCGAGCGATGGGCCGCCGCACGAATGTACATACAATAACCAGGCAAGCCCTCACCATTCAACGCTAAATCCAACCAACCGAGCGACTCGGTACGTGATCGACGCTCAGCGAACTCCGTCTATATGGAGAAGGATAGGCGCGGTTACCACGCCAGATTTGCTGCTAAAAAGGTGGCTTAAGTAGCGCGTCACAACAGAATTCATTACATAAAATCAACAGAGGATAAAATAAAAAATTATGCACTTTTAAGCATATAGTTATCAGTAATTTAATCACTTAGAATTCAGTAAAACAAACGCAGTGTCATTATTCACCACCTTATTTTGGAATATGAAAAACATTTACATCCTGAATCCAGCGACCTGGACGCACACGAAACAGCAAGATAATTACAGTAAGAGAAAGCGTGCAGTAATATTTCAGCGTGCCCCTTGACTAGCTACCAACAAAATTCAGCGGAGCACAGCAACGCCCAGCGGTTCGATAACGCGGAGCTTACTGCGATAGATGCACCCCAAGGGACAGACGGACAAGTGGCCGGAGACAGACCCTTGCGGCACTGATCGTACTCCAGAGGTTTCGAAATTTATGCCGCGATCGAACAGAAAAAATCGTGCAGGGAGCGAAGGGTTCATGACCACCTTACGTGGTCTGCACGGGACGATAAATAGGAAGGGATAGGATATTTAGAGAGAAAGAAGACTAGAATTTTGGACGCATTTGACGTTTTTTAAACTCTTCACGGTATAAAAGCAAACTTGTTAGAGATACACGTACAATAAACGAAATATTACACACAACATTCTAAAGACCAAAATAAAACGAAACATATGCCTCAAATGACAGACAGCCATTGTGGACAAAAACGAATACTTTGCATGAAAAGTCCAGGAGAATAAGCGCAGTGTAAGGCAAAATTAGTAACCCGTTGATAGTAAGACAAGACTCGGTTTGAACGGAACATAAAAGTAGTGGATTCAATTTCTAGTGCCTATTACTTGTTCATATTTAGTTATGTTATAGTCTAGGTATTTGTACGAGACTTTTACCAGCCGCTTGAGTAAGACAGAAAATCACTTCAAGCTGCTTGCGAGACGAAAACAGAGCCAAGCACATAGACAATCTCATATCTTACATTGCGTCCAGTTATTTATACAACTTAAATGACATTTATTTCAATCACTTGAACGCAGCGGCATTTTAACAACACGTCATTGAATTGGGACTGTACACGGGCCGAAGCGCTCACTGGCAGCCAGCACCGGCGTGCGACCGGTTTGTGTAGATGCCCTTATTGAGGCGTGCGGGCAGCGGGGCCTGGCTCTTGGAGGCACTGCAGATATCAGGGGAGACACATGTCGTCCGGCAGCTGTTTCAAAACTTCCCTGTAGCCCTGCACCATACATTTATAGGTCTTTTATTACCCCATTTTGACAAATTTTAAATTCATTTATACATTGTCTCTAAATCTCGGCATTTCATGACCTGATGAGCAATTGTGAACCGCGCGGTGAATTAACTTTAGCATTTAAGAAGTAAGCGAATAAATGAATGTTCAATTTTTTCTTTGGATAGCTAAGGAAAAATTCAACCCAAGAAGAAACAACTTGCTTGAGGGGCTTGCTTTTATAAATTAATTCATTTTCCAAAAACTCCAATTCAAAAAACTCGTCACATTTGAAATATTGGCCGCATCACTCACGGCACCTTACTCGGGCAATCTATTAATTATGAGTTGAGAAGCCAACACATGAAAATACTCGAGAAAGTAAAACTTCCTACAATAAGAAATACACAAACTGCCAAAACATGAGCATTTATGGAGGTTAGAAATTCAATATTAAATAACAAAATCGAAAATTTCGAAATTATCAAGAAATCATATGTGAAGATGAATGAAATAATGGTGTCAGAATATAGTAATCGATAACTTGTGCCCAGCTGTTCTGTGGAATCCACATAATTAACTTCTACATTTACTCTGAACAATGAAACCAGTGGTCATTTTTTAATAATCGAATGATCAAACATGAGCTGGTATTACACACGAGATGTTTACGCCTTCATTGTTTATTGAAGGGCAACACAAAATGTCGGTCCTCGCCCTCTTCGAACAGAGAAGGACTCTCAACAGATTTTCCAGCGCCAGTATTCTCAAGGACCCGAGAAAAAGGAACCATAATCAAATGTACTCTGGGTTAACAATGAGTTGTTTAGGCCTAAATCCATCGATGGGAAAAAATTGACGATTAGAGGAAGCGATGCCATTTACACTGGAGGAAATCCCAGGATGCGATACGGAGTTCATAATTAAAATTTCCCAACGGGCAGGAGTGAAGCTCCGTGTTGTTGAATGAAGAACTTTACAATTCAAATTACCCTTCGTACAGTGGAACAAATCAGCATCTACATCAAAAATAGAATACATAAATCGAAGAAAACATGGAAAACAGCATCGGTGCAGCAGTTGAGCTACTTCACAAGCACTTGCAGAGTTTTCTTGCCGAAGCCATGTAAAAAGGAAGGAGCAGTGAGCAGGGGCTATCAAAAAAAGCTCGCGCCGCAGCTGTGAGAAAGCTTCTGCATCAGTACGAGAGAGCTACACTATAAATATCAAGTGCAAAGCCAGTCATAAAATACTAGCCGCAGGATCCTGCACGTCTATCGGGATAAGGCATGTACAATAAGATGATCCGGTACCCTTTTTTGGGAGTACACTGCCGGAGGTACACGGCAGATCTGCGGAGGAGCAGGCGAGCGAGGGCCCAGAATCGATACGGGAACAATAGTAGGGAGAGCCTCTGGAGACGGACAATGCCGTAAAATGATGAGAAGATGCCATGCTCTATTGATTCAGCTGACCCCTACCAGCTCAGCTCAAGACGACTTATTATACAGCACCAAATCTTGCGCACTCCACAACTTTAATCGTACTAAAAGCAGCGCCTGCAAAAGGAGTACAAAAATTCCACTAGAGCGCAGGGACACAAGCTCGTAACATGACAAAAATACAGCGGAATGCATATTTTTTAATCCCGAAAGTACCCTCCGCGGGGAATACGAGTAACGAAAACTGCGAGGAAACCCCAGAGTGTCGGAACAATTCGCTAAGCAATGCATTAATTTTTTGCTCGTTTTGTTATTTCTAAAATGATGACAAATACGGCAAAAGTTTTTCAAATAGGCAAATAGATTCGAAAGAGTGTACGGTCCACAAATATTTGTAAAGATTATTTATCAATTTTATTAACAGTCTGATATGTTGACTAAAATTGGAATTAACGTCCAGAATTGAATACAGCATGTGCAGCTCAAAATGTCCAGATGGTCTACATGAAGTCACAACATATGATTAAAAACAAGTTAACGTCCAGGTTCCTTTTATCACCTATTTTGCCCGTTTAATGTACCAGAAACTACTGAAAATTCAAGTCAAAATTATTTCTTTGCTTGCCAGCCGAGATTTTGAGAGAAACTTAGCTCTCCAAAAAACTTTTTGACCAGCACAAGAGTTGCGTTCATTAATAGAGCTCAAGAAACAGCCAAGCAGCTCTCAGCACGATTACAGCCACGATTAAGCACAGATTACGCAGCTTATGCAATGTTTAAGTGTGAGGATTAATGCTCACCCAAACGCGAGCCTCGCCGCCGCCAAATGAAGAGAGACCAGAGCTCGACATATGGCCTCAGGAGCTGCACTTGAATTCATATGGAATGAGGAAGCATTCACATGCTCCAAAACACAAATGTGAAGATAAACTACAAACAAATGCCATGTACTACAGCACGTTACAAAAAGAGAAGCGAGCACTTTGCTCGTAGAGAAAGAAGTGGGGAAAAATAAATTGAAATTTACTCTCCGTTCCTATAATGATGGAACGGAGATCAGGACAGGACCTGTCATTCTCTGATACAAAACACAAAACCGACTTGGGCGGCAAGTGAAATTTCTACAAAAGGATTAGATGTCTTAAAAAAATAGATATAGCATGAAGTATAACAATGATGGAGACTGAAAATTTACCTAAAGTTACACAATCTTGGAGAACCAAGATTATCAATGATGAGAGAAATTACGCCAAATCAGCGCGATGATCGAAACACAATCTGTTGCCGCCCTTCACTCTAGCATTTTATGCAGGTCTACCCTGCGCTGTGCGGCGGAAACCCACTTTTTTTGAAAATATTCTCACTTTATCCTTACGGAGAGCCGCGTCAGATAGGCTCGAGACTCGCGAGCACGCCTGCCTCATCGAACGAGTTTCTTCTCCAGACAAATGTTCCTAGATCTAGAGCTTGAAAAATGGATGTACTTTACCGCAACCTTTTTTTAAAAGTAGAGCAGGGCCATTTTTTCACAACGGGATGCCTACGAAATGTTTTCGTGACAGTCATAACCCTTCTGAAACTGAAATGCCCTAAAAGTAAATATTTGGCGATCTAAAAGCTCTTCCAAAGAGCTCCAAAAAATCCTTAACTGAAAGACATGCAATAAAAGCAGATTTTTGCTCAGAAATATTTAAAACCTTCAACATTTTGAGGCATACTACGCTGTTGCAAATAGAACGGGCGTTCAAAGACCAGAAATGATTACTTTTACGCTAAAATAAAGCATAAAAACAAACATGTCATGGAGTTTCAGTTCAGGCATGCTGTAAACAAATGTGCAAATAACACCTAAAAACTCTTAGAATATTAGGTAACATTAGTATTCCCCTCCCAAACCAAAAAAAAGGTGTTTTCTCGAAAAAGTGGAAAAGGAGGAAGGCACCATTTAGTACGATATTTAGTATGGTATTAAGGGAACAGGAAAATCTGTGCACAAGGTGTGTTCCCGAACAAGAATGCCTTGAAACAGTAAGTTGGAAAATGAGTTTATGAAATAAGATGAAATAAGATAAAATTTGTACAACGTAGTACGTGTTGAAAAAGAAGACAACAGAGAACCGGAAAAAGATGGCCTATAACGAATCGAAAAGTCTATTTAAAAAAAAAGAAGGCCTGCCTAACCTTCACATCAGGATCTCACATTTTCCCTTGGGAGTGTTAATTCCCTCAGATATATCTATCCTGCCATTGTGCACACATATACATACCAACATATATTATATTTTCAATAGGTCGATTCTCAGGGAATCTCGCGCGTATGATAGCTTTGCCGTAAAAATGAATAAATGAAAATGCATATTTTTACGTTGGTTCTCCTTTTTATCATTATAACATATATAGTTGCATCCTCCTGAAGACTCATATTTTCATCGATGCATCATCGATGCAAAAGCTGCAGCCTTGCAGGGACCTTCAAAATGAACTGAACCGAAATTAATGAGGAAGTTGAAATTTTTCCTAAATTTCTGAGATTAGGAAATATTTAGACGAATGCTGGTCGCACACTAGCGAGGGCTACAAAAAGCAACTAAATCTATCCAGAGTCTAACTTTTATAAAATGTAACAAAACCGAAGCTATTTATTCTCACAAGTGCCGATAAAAGGCGAAAGTTGGAGCCGAAACTCGCCAACTGATACCAGCGACAGGAAAGATTTCTAAGCGCAATATAAAGAGGCAATCGGACGCACAGAGAATGCAAAAAGAAGATGGGGAGTATAAATGCAACAAGAAGCATCATGTCCTGAACTGTCGCCTCGTTCACAATTTTTCCCCAATTGTCGTCCCCTGCTTACAAATAATGCAACTCCATGTCTAAATAGATGCTATTTAGCATAGAGGAGACGAGAAATTGCAGGAACATTTTTTGGTATTGGGCCAGACAATGAAGTCGGAGAACGAGACGGCCTTATCGGCAGCCGAGAGCCAACAAGCGCCTCCACAACCAAATGCAATTAGCCAGAGAGAGAGGAAACCAACTACGCGATTAAGATACCAAATCCAGTTTAGATATCTGATGAGATTCAATCCCCAGGCAGCAACCCGATGAGAGAAATTCAATAAAATTCGAAGTGTCCACTTCCCAGTGGACGAGGAATAACTACTAGACGGACAAACATGAATAGAGTCGGTCCACAACAGTCATTTGACCAACAGGTAATTATAAAATGGAGAGACGCAAGCAAGAGTCAGACCTGTATCCTTCATAACGACCAACTCAGCTTCAAGTTAGACTGCAAAACTCGTTACAGATTTAGTTCAATTGTAACAACCATCGAAGAGTACAAATTTTAAACCTCTCGATTGGCTCAGTCCTATTACGCATCTCTAATGGAAGTTTTCTTGATAGTGCAGAGCTCTCAAAGCAAATACAGACTTCTTCCAGAGACATCATTTCATAACATTGAAGTTAGCGCGAAATGAGCCAGATGTACGAACAAAAATTTTAGTGTAGACACTGCTGCTTCAGGTGAAGTTGAATCATTTCTAGCCCACTACACTCAGCGTTTTCACTCGACACCGAGAAATTTACAGGCAAAGCCAAATGGTATTCAAAATCTTTAGCATGAAGAAAATCTTCCGAGGATACGAGTACGCTCTTTCGTTCTCGAGCGATGTGAAGGAATTTCCAGGGTCTGGATGAGTTAGGGCACAGCGGGCAATAAGGAGCTTCATTGCACTGGGGAGCTTATTTCGCGGAGTGCCAGCACGGTAACCGTGAAGCAAATAAGCAGGCAACAAGAAATAGGAAGCTTGCTTTTCATCACAGGTATTTTAAGGCCCAGTACAAGACACGGATGCTGAGCAACCGTGCGAACAAATCTTGAGATACAACCACCTCGGTAAACTAATGCGATCGCACACAAAGGTACGCTGCTGGTCCCTAGATTTGTTGCACAAATTAAAGTGCCAGTCAGCCTTCACAGCGAGTTTAATGGACTCCAATCACGAAGCGCACGCAACGAAATTCGGAGGTATCTAGAACACAAACACAAGCAGTCAAGTGAAAATCGAAATTATTCGTCATTATGACGTGTATGAAAGACATTGAGCTCATGAGGATAAAATAACATTTAGAGTTGACTGAAAAACTGGCATGTTTTGACCGAATATTACTTCGTTTTAGAGGACTCGAGAGCGCTTCAATCAAACAGGAGACTACGAAGGACCCGCTGAAATGGAATCCCGATTTGACACAAGTAAACCAGGAGGGAGTTGCGTTCGATCGTTCTTAGGCGTGGTCGCATCGGTACATGAAAGCAAACTACCACACCAAGAGCACAGCAAATTCTTCCGATGCATTCACGCAAGGGAACAATCGAGGGAGTTTCTATGCAGGAACGCCCGTCCAATTTCTTCTATGCATACACTTGCAATGGCTGAGAGCCGCGTTACCACAATAACGCTCGGCACACAGCACACTACGTTTCGAGTCCAGACGAGCTCTACAATTTTACCTGTTTCGGCCACTGATGCACGCAATGCATCCTTTATTTCCGTGGAAGTGTTTTCGAATAGCGCGCGTTTTATGAGGGAACTAAGTTGCCATCCGAGGCGAGAATGTATTCGTCTTCGAAATAGAATTAGTTCGACTGTTAATCAGCGAACATAAATTTAAAATTTCTGAGTAAGTCATTAACAGATCACGCATTAATTTATCAAAATCTTACATGGCAGCTACATCATTTCAACTTCCTCATTAATTTACGAGAACTATCACCCGTAATTTACCCTCAACATACTCCTAAACTGAGAAACATGAAATTTCAGGCGTACTGTAGGATCTATTGGAGTGAAGCAACCAACACATCGGAGCGATACTAGATGAATGGATCAAAGCTGGCCACAGAAATCAACAAGCGCATTAAAGGCACAAGTGGGAAGCACCATGAAGAGAAGTGTTTGAACGAGCCTAAAGCGCCGAAACAACACGGCCTAATTAACCAGGAACAAGCCGGGACCGAGCGATGCGGGTTGCAAGGCTTCCTTCAAAAGAGCGATGATCGTCTGTACATCATTAGGGCATAACGGCTCAAAGTCAAGCAATGCAGGCAACAACAGTTCGCTTTGCAACTTCCTAAATGAAGCCAGTGCATCAGGCACTAATTGAGCAGTTAAGAAAATAGCCAAGGGTATAGCCAGTAGAAAGTCATAAAGGAAGTGGACAATTTGGCAACAATTTGCGAACAACAAGCCGTCCCAGCATAGAGCTGCCTCTGTTCACATCACAGCAGCGTTCAGTTAGGAACACTTGAATTAATACGAGCTCACACTGTCAGTCAGTCGGAAAGCCACACTTACACCCTGATAAAATGCCAGTCATTCTCAAGACAAATCTACGCGTATGAAAATTGATCACACAAACACGAAAAAATATAAAGCGGCCAGAAACAATACAAGAAATCACTTAATATCTATTCTTCTGATGAATCGATGACTCATCAAACTGTGTCGCAGAAGTGATGACGGGAAGAATTTAAGTCCCATTTTCTGAGTGGCTGCCAGAAAGTAAGAAAGTAAGAACTGAACAGATCGATTATTCAAAAGGTTAGATTTTTGCTGGGAACAAGTTTAGTGGAAAATGTCGACGGACTACTTTCACGAAGCTAAGAACTGTCAAGAACAACGCGACGGGGATTGCAGCTCCATTGTACTATCGTAAGAAAATAAAATTTATGCAAACGTATTCATCTTTGAGGCAGTTTGAGTAATCGAGTAAGAGCTTTGGAAGGGTCGAGGCAGAGGCAGGGAGCGAGGGAGAGGGGATTTCGACCCACCGAAGTTTAAGCCACTAAGCAGCGGGGCTATCTTCACAATAGAGCAAAGCAGCCGAAGTGGCAAGGGAAGCACACCTCAGGGAGTTTTTTGTCAGAGGTCGCAATCTGTGTAATGGGACGGCCACCTAATCGCACACTTGCTAACAAATCCCAGCGCGAGCAGGCCCGTGATACACGGCGCAGAAGTGCAACCCTCTTCAGGTTTAAGTGTTGAAGCAAGACGAGATAAAGGGGGGCAATATAAGAGGTCTGATTGCACAGTCCACTTACGTTGGACAGACATCGGTACGGTCCACGCCGCTCTCATTCAGAGTAACGCATCAGTGCAATGCAAATGAGAGCAACTAAAAATCTCCTCAGATGGATTTGCGATAACCAGCGGCAATAAAATGCTAATTTCTAGATAAACTAGCCCACTAACACCAAGGCAGCCACCGACGATTGATAACAAAAACACATCAAATTAAAAAAAACAATGAAATTAATTTCAAAATAATTGATACATAAAAATATAATTCACAAGCGAAAATAACTCATCTCAATCGAATAGAAGAATGTTCTTCAAAGCTGATAGAATTTTTTGGAGCGCCTCCCCCCCAATCCCATAATTCTATCCCAAACAATACCATTAATTTGGCCGTGCAAGTGCAATCATGAAGCGACTCTCCCCTAAATTTCCCTTATAATCCGGGTTCTAATCAAGCTTTCACAGCAATTGCACGAGTGCTCAAAAACGAGAACAGGTCGCCTGTTTACTATTCATCCAAACAGTATTGGAAAAGTACCTATCTACGTATAGCAGTCAAGGAGAGAAATAATACATGTATAATTGCTTAGTAATTCTTTTAAAGCATTAACAACCAAACCAGCGATGCTAAGGCAAAATAATGGCGGTAAGATCAAGTCAAGGGAAAGTATTTTTGTTAAATATACATAGTCGCTATTCAAGTGCAGAACTTGCTACATAAATTCATATTTATATCGAAGTCTAACAGCCTTAGCAGCCTTTCTTAACAAACAAAAAATACAATAAAAATTTGAGTGGTGATTTCTCAGTGATCCTAAATCTTCCAACTTTGCTGAGGAGCTCTTAAAACTTGGCACGTAATCGACCAGAGAGCGACGTTGGTTATGCGAGCAAAACAGAGGGCAGGCTGGACGGTGAGCATATTGCTCTTAATATACTATTCTCAAAACTTGCGAGTTACGTGACAAAGTTTGGACGCATGAACATCTCTCACCGAAGGCATTTTTTCAAAATAAAAATGTTCCCTAGTTATGCTTTGAAATGTTTCACTTCTGTGTCAGAACTGGACAACTCAATGGACACATCAAAACTTGTATACTCTGCGTCAGAAACAATGTAAACTACTAGATCAATTGTTACATCAATGACATTATAGAACAAATTAAATGCTTACATTTATGCTTCAAAATATACGTAATATATTTATATATTGTACAGTATAAACGTAATTTATAAGTTCATCCCATAATATATTATGCTAACGCGCTTCACACATACGCTCATAAATAAAGCAAATCAAAACATTAATAGAGAAGACTCTAAAAACTGCTTCGCAATTGGAAATCTTGAAATTGGTTTGCAGTCACAACTCTATGGGATAGTAAAAATAATGTAATTACTCACCTGAATAAACCAGCAAATAAAATTTAAAGCACAAAATCCTCGCTGATGTTAGGCAAAAGATCTCTATTTCAGAGCTTTTCATGGCGAGCAATACGCAAACGAAAACACGCCAGAACACAAGCTATTGAAGGCAGCTTAACTAGAGCACACAGAGAGCGACACACGAAGATATAAAATGAAACTGAGGACCCACGTGAATATGAAATGTGACTAAGTATGCGCAGAGGAAACCCCCCTTAAAACCAACTTTTGCATAAATAGTACAATTTCAAAATTGAAAAACGCTTGAAACTAATATTTTTGACACCTATGTCGATCACTATTTTAGATACTTATGGTGAGTGATATTCTAGATATTTATTTATATTAATTGCCATTCTAAACACAGGAGTTAATTGCAACTTTAGACTAAAAGCAAAGAAAATGCAGGGTTCATTTCCCACTGAAGATCTCATGATCCGAGTTGAGAGATATCATTACATCATTAGCATGAAAAAAGTCGTACAGTAGAACATCAAACCCAGTTACAGCAAGAATTTGAAGCAACGACCTAAACCTAGCATCAGACCTAAACCTATGCATAGAAGTAATCCCGGCACCAGATCTAAACCTATGCATAGAAGTAATCCCGGCACCAGATCTAAACCTATGCATAAAAGAGCTATAAAAAATTAGCACCAGTGAATAACCCTCCACAAAAGACTGGGCCGGGCTGTCGACATGTCCCCGAGGAGAGTGCCATATGAAGGGAAGGACGACACCAAAAAGAACCGCGTGATTGCCGTAATAAATCGGCAACGATGTCCCGCTGCTACGACTTCCAGGGAATAGAAGCTCATACTCGCCATCGACTACCGCGGATAGGTTTGGGGCTAGCTGAAGAAAGCTAGTCTTATCGGGGAATGGATGATTAACGGGATAGAACTTTGTAAATTATACAACCCAATGCATTATGAAAAGCACGCATATGAAAATTTTCAGGGAATTTAGCAGGGAGAATTTTAAAACATTGAAAATTTTGTCAAAAAAAAATAAACGCACTCATTCAGATCGTACACAGGAATCGAAATATTGAAGTCACGATAAAAACACGACAATTTTTCACATACAACAGGTGTTCAATTGTACCAAACCGTGCGTTATGAACGAAATAAAAGCACTTCCTCCAGAAAATTCCCACTTAGAACGGTAGGAAAACAGCCCACGCAACAGTTAAACAAATACGACCTTTACTGAATGCTCCCTGGTAGTGCACAAGAAAAGGTAAAGACGATTAAAAATAATTCAAGGGCCAAAAAACGAGAGGGGCGGAAAGACGAAATCCCAGTCTGTCTCAAGAGATTGTGCTCAACTGCTGGCACGCAGGAAATGAGTTCCCAGGACAATACAGCAAATCCAGGTGCGCCGGTTTACCTGGGGCACACAAAGCAAATGTAGTCGCACAATGGACACACGGACAGGTAGGCGAAATGATCAGCTCCCCTGGTCTATTCAAGTAATAATGGTCAAGTCAGCGAGAGCGCAAACACTTCGCTGAACTTTTTCACAGATGAATTATCGTTAGTAGAGCTCAGAATTGTATTAAGAAGCAATTGTGACATTTACAAGCAAAACTAAGCGCAGTAATAAATGCTTTCTCTGTAATACATACCTATTAAATAAGTAGAAATGTGCGTAGTCAGTTGATTGAGATTAAAATTTTCGTAGATACGTATTTTTCATACAAATATATTATGCCTCTTTACGCGTGACATGTCTCACGAACATTGAATGTGTAATAAAAATACAGAAGCATGATGAAAACTTCTCTCACTGTAACTGAACTCGCCCAATTCGTTGTTCACCTGAACAAGTCAATGTCATGCACGAGTTTTGGAGAGCAACCGCAGTTTGAAAGTTCACCGAACAAATTTCAGCTACCAAGCGAATGAAGCACGTTCTAGGGAAGAAAGCGCCGCGGCAGCTTCCGAGTGCAAGCTCAAATGATGCGAATAATTGAAGTCGATAATCTTTGGCGGAGGTGCGCGGCCTGGCGAAGCAGGGGAATTCTGCAGCCTAAGTAAACCGAAGCTCGTCTGTCCTAATCTCTGAATGGCCTTCTGATCGGATTGCCACCGGACACAGCGACGAGAAAAAACGTCCGAAAACACTACGGCTCGCAGCACCAACGTCTTAAGAAGGGACTCCCGACGAAGAAAAAAAACAGGCACACACAAAACATTCCATCAGAGTTGAGCACAAGGCACGGTGGTCTTACGGAGGCTCTGAAACACTGATAGCGAGGCTAGGCTCACACAGAAGAGGTTGGTCAGGGAAAGACAAAATTGGATTTTCTCCGCAAAAACTCGCCCTATTTGATGCGCAGTTCACTCCAAAATGTTCCCACAGAATGAATCATTTCAGAGAGTAATGCGAGAATTCGGAAATTATATTTCATAAATTTAAGATATTCGCGTGCATTCCAACCGAAAGTAAAGCACTCGAATAATATCATCAAAGAGAGGACTCAATTGAGGACAGAGCACAGAAGGGAGACAAGCCAGGAAAATAATCCACTTGCTGACGATCAAGCGAAATGAAGCGCCATGCCGGCACAGAGTCACTCGAATGAACTTACTATTTGTGGTCTATTCACATGCACCAGAGGAGATTAAAATCTGTTTAGGAGTGACCGTGAATCCCTTTGAAGACTCAGTGAAGCGAAGGGCATGTGCAGCTCAGCGTCTGTTTGGAACTCGGCACAAAAAAGAAGGCATTTAAAGAGGGCTGAAATATTCCCGCGGCTTCAATGAGCGGAACCTGAACATAATATGTGTTGACCTGCGAATGCGGGCTCAGGCCAGTGACGAGATTAGAACCACAGTAAAAGGATCAAGTTAAGATTGTGACTTCATAATTCATAGAATCAAGCTTTTCATTTTCTCCCAAATATCCAACGCAAATTGTTCATTATATCACGCTATTGCACCATCAAGTCTCGCTCTGAATGTTAATGTTAAAAAATCCGAGATGCTCACTCATTACTGAAGTTCAACAAGAAACACTTGCTAAGCCCATGGCGAGAACAAAAAAGAAAATAACCAACGCCATACACTTTTCACCATGCAACTAAGCCCACATCGGACTTGCACAAATAGATAAACTCGCATCGGTTAACACAACTTGGCTTGAAGAAGCATCTGCTCTCGAGGAGCACCTGCTTTCGAGGAGCACTACGAAACTTGAAGCTTTCAGTGATGTCATTTATTCGAGAAAGAAAACAATAATTCTAAACAATTATTCATTTAGAATGAATTTTAAAAATTATGCTTCGATCAAACGTTTCAAGGTACCGACGGCAATTAGGAACACTCCAGATAACGTTGCTATCGTCAGATAGACATTTTTTTTTCAACAAACTAAACAAAATTGTTTTCTTCAAAATTGTTTCTATTCAACGAACAGAATCCTTCACTAAATCAACATTGCGTTTCACAATGAATGACAGAATTACGTTTCCAGACAATCACTGCTTCACGCAAAATTTTTCAGTTTTCAATTCAACACCCGTTTAATTGTGAGGCAACGCCGAGTCACAGCCCGTACAGGCACATGGCGGGCTCCCCGCGCTACCTCAAGGATGTACACCAAAAACATCTGTAAAAGCAAGCTTCAACCGAGGACGTGGGACTCCTCAGAGGCATCTTTGGTTACGAAGACAGATTTAGCAGCAGTGACCGTTAGAATTCTGTAGGATTTTAAATCTTAAGCTAGGTAGGAATACATTTTACTTTTTCAAGTTCTTCTTGAGAAGGCAGCAAACCAAACACGTCAGAGCGCGGTTGACTTGAACTCAGTCTGTACCTGCTTCTCTTTTTGTCTTTTCCTCTAGCGCCACTATCCCGGAGTATACTTTAGAAGGAAGATATTTCGTTCTTAAGTCAGGTTTAAAGTTTTGAGGATGTGTTTTACAAAGAATGAATTGAATACATACGACAGTGTTTATTGCCATATCACATGCGGTGTTATTTAAGGAAAGTATAGATAGTCTAAACTAAATTTTTCGTCACAGTGCAAATGAAACTTCGTTCTTACGTAGCATTTCAACAGTCTGTATTAAAACTTCTAGTAAATTTTAGCAAGCAAAAGTCGATTTAAATATTCGATAGTGCCGTGATGGCGCTGGTTATGTCAAACTTTCATTAATAACAGCGCGTCAAGTTTCTCAGTAGAAACTTAGATGAAAGTTCGCCCTTTCGAACACCTACACAGAATATAACATTCTACATAGCATATCGACCAATTCTTGCACTAGCATTCTCAAGTTTGTCCTAAAAAATAAACACAAAATTGAAATAACGATTTCGTATTCATTAATAAATTTAAAATGTAAGGGGGAAAATTTCCGAACACAGATTCTAAAGAATGAATAGCTTGACAACTTATTAATTTTAAATACTATGAGAGAGGGAATACAAATTTTTGTTACTAGTGAAGCTCTAGGTCGTGCCAATACAAATTCAACAGCTTCTTGTTAGAATAAGTATATTAGAGCATGGGGGCAAATTCAAGTTTTACGTTTTAATACAACGACTAACGTAGGTATTTCAATAACATCGATTAGCTTAATTTGACAATTTTTTAACTGAAAATACTTTAACATGCGCAAATAAAAGAATAGAAAATGCTCAAAGAAAAGATGATACGCACGAAAGGAATTAAAGTTGACGCCGAAGCGCGCGGCAAAATGTCATTTATAAGCAAAGACGGCTTAAAGCCTTCGCAGCTTTCCACTCCCAGTCCCCTCTTGACCCAACGCTCAACAAATAAACAACTCAAATCAAATACCGTAACTTTCTAATCGGATCAAATGCGACGTTGGAAAGCTCGCGTTCGCCAGCTCTGGGATGCATCCCACGAAATCCTCGGCCGCCTCGGAGATCAAACAAGCATATTGCACAATGGCACGGGCGCTCACAAATGCGTCGTGCAAAAGATAGATCGCTTACAAATGTTCAAAATTAAAAGGAACTGAGCCATGCAAAAACATGCAACCAAATAAATTGTGTCCGATAAGAATATTAATAAACAGCAGACCAGAGCGTCGTAAAATGTTAGAAGAATTATACGAACAAATAACAATGAGAATCCTTCAATTTATCAACCTAAATAGAAATATTTTCTTACAAAATATAGGAATAAGTTGTACACATGTGCATGTTAAGGCACATCGATAAAAATACGGTTTTCTTAAATCTCATAGGCGTACATAAGATAAAATACGTTCTCGTAAATCTGACAGTCGAATGAAAACTGAAAAAACATTCCTACATTTCCTCAAAAATGGTAACCAAGAAGAGTGAGCGCAGCCGCAAAAATGCAATCAACATGAAAAGACAAGCACATTATGCAAACAAAAAACAACTCCCTGCTGAATTAGTTAACGCCAGAACGATGTCTGAGAGCGTGGGTGCCTAATCGCAATTAAATCAGTGACCAGCAAATCGAGAATCATGCAAGAGCGGAGCCCGAGTACGAGCCAAATAAACAGGCGAACACGCGGCGTTCGTCAGGTGGTGACGATTTACAAGCGACACGTTCCGTAACCAGAGACCAATGCATGCAGGCAACACCTTGTCCTACGACTTGGGCTCGCCACGAACACCTCACTTTCTCAACCTAGCGGCGAATGAGGAGTGTTTCCATCGGCTGCGCTATGCAAAAGTTATAGAACCCAAAGTGCTCAAGTTCAACAACACAAAAATTTTTTCCCTCATAAATCAGTCCTATGTTAAAAATCCAAGATCTAAGAGTGAGAAAGAACGCTGTAAGATGAGCCATTACAATCACGGCAAGGTTTTACAGCTCAGTTCATGAGATGTTAACCGCTAACAGTCCACTGCGGACAAAAATAAGCAACTGCTAAATACAGTTGAAAGGAGCTAATTTAGAGCCCAGCACCTAAAGGGGCCATGAATCCGCAAAGGAAAGAACAATCAACTGTGGACGAACACGGGTTGCCCAGGGGCGAGAGAGAGCAAGGCAGTTTGCGGAAGACACGGAGCTTCCAAGAGAGATCAGGCCCTAACAAGCAGAGGAAGGATATCGACAAGCTCAGGGCGATAAGAGAGGCCTGCAACAGCAGCGCCTTGTGATAGAGCCACAAGCAATAGCTAAAGACAGGTCACGGACCGTACAAATCTAAACAGCGAAGACATGACACTTAACGACGGACAAAAAAGATGCGAGACAGCTTAGGCAGGCGACTGACAAATATGGGCGCCCACAGACAGAGACGAACTTGAACAAGACGCCAAGTCGCTATGACATCACGTGCATGGTAGCCATACTGAGAGTCCTACCCATGAACACAAATACAAGTAAGGAGAATGAACATTGAGGCCTACAAAAAGTAAATTGATGATGTTGAGTTTAAGTAAATGTATGAACGCACATGCGTTCACAACGTGGACCAAAAAATATTTTAAATAATTGAGCTTCCTACTACTGTCCTCTTCCCTAACGCGAAGAATTAAGCAAGTAACGGAAAATAATTCACGAGGAATGTTTTTATTTCACGCTCAAATTGAAAATCCTTTTCGGAAAAAGATCACCACGGTAAACAAAATTTTTATTTGGCAATGGTTTCATCTCATCGCAATTAGGGAGCTTCACAAGGTCCATGGAGAGGTAGGCAACAATCCAGTAATCAATTTATCGCGCCCAATGATCGATAAATTATTTAAATAACAGATGCACACATAAATTTCCAAATTTTTCAAAAGATCAGCTTGATATAAATGAAATGTTAACCTCACTACACATTCGTATACTCCCCCACAAATTACTAAATGATAGATGTAGCAACTAATCATCCATAACAGGGAGAAAAGCGATGTGGTTTGCTTCATACATCCGCATCGTATTCGAGGTAAGCGACCATTCAAGGCAACTCTGACTTAGATGAGCGCAAGAAAGGACACTTAGGATAATCAAAACATTTTGCATAAGACTACACAGACTTATATGAGCCCAAGGCCTAAACCGTTCGAAAACCCAGTCCTTAATCATTTAATACACCGTCTGTTTGCCACTTGTGTGCTTGTTCAGTAACCATTTTCTAACCAGAATCCTGAAATTAGAGGCAAGAAGAAAAATACAAATAAAAAAAAATTAAACAGAACACTCGGTAGAGATCATTTCGATCGCATTAATAACATCACACACCGTGTAACGCCACAAAGGAAAATGACTGCAAGTTTCGGTTTCGTATAAAGGACACAGTTAAAAAGACTGACCTGTACTCGTCTCAAGCTCATGCTCACCAAAAACAAAGGCGGTAAATCACTAAAAAAAACATCGATGTCTGAGTGTGAGAAGCTAAAAAGCCGTAATGCAGACACACAAAACCGATGTGATGTAAATTTCTTGACGACACCAGATCTGCCTTCCTTTCACACAAACTTCAGATACAAATTTATAGAAAACATCACATCAGCACTCGCCTTAATGCACACCACCCATGAGACAGTTCTTCGGAAGACATTAAATCTGTTACGACTTGGATACGAATCGGCGACGGGATACAAATTTAGCGTAAACTCGAGACCTGTACTCACTTTGATGAGCCAACCGTCAGCGGTGCCGAGGAAGAGAACGGTGTGCGCGGCGGTGGTGGTGGCCTGGATTGCGGTGAGGGAGCGCTGCTCGTACTCCAGCACGGCGCTCCCCATGGCCGGGGAAGTGCCCGATATCTTCAAGCCCACTTCGCAAAAACTGAAGATGTTGCCAGTCGTCTGAAAATAAATTAAATTGCATGAGTGGAATTGTGACACGCTTGTTATGTGGTTAAAGACAAAAATTCAAATCATTCTTCCAGCCCACTTCGCAAAAACTGATGGTGTTGCCAGTCGTCTGAAAATGAAGAAAATTACATGAATGGAACTACGACACGCTTGTTTTGTGGTTGAAGGGAAATATTTCAATTATATGCATTGAACTGGGTCTTCCTTACTTTAAATACAAAAGAAAAAGTAAACCGAAGGTGGCTTGACATGGGTTGAATAAATTACTGAAAAGCATGGTTCATGTTTGAAAATGAATTTAATTAGCTGAAGCGAACAAGAAGTGAAAATAATTGAAAAAAACTCAAGCTAAATGTTCATGGGTATATTTTGGTATAATCAAACAATAATCGAGAAACGGTATCAGAAAAATTCGAGGTAAGTGTAGTACTTAGATGAATTCGAGCCAAAAGCTTGACAAATCAAAAATTCGATTCTATTTCAACAAAAAGAAGGCATACCTAACCTTCAGCTCAGAACACTCAAATTTCGTCATGTTCGAAAAACGCCGGTCCATGTTCACTGATAAAAAGTTTCATATCTCGTTCCAAAAATTGAGCCATACATCCTAACGTCCTTTAAAAACATTGCAAGTTTGGGCCACGATAGACTAAAAATAGTTGCAATAATTTCGAGTTTGGCGAAAAGTGGTGAAATCACATTATGAAATCGCTGACTAGATTACAGCCAGCACAGCAGTTGATTAGATTACAGCCATCACAGCAGTTGACTAAATTACAGCTAGCATAGCAGTTGACTAGATTACAGCCAGCACAGAAATTGACTAGATTACAGCCAGCACAGAAATTGACTAGATTACAGCCAGCACAGCAGTTGACTAGATTACAGCCAGCATAGCAGTTGACTAGATTACAGCCAGCATAGCAGTTGACTAGATTACAGCCAGCATAGCAGTTGACTAGATTACAGCCAGCATAGCAGTTGACTAGATTACAGCCAGCACAGCAGTTGACTAGATTACAGCCAGCATAGCAGTTGACTAGATTACAGCCAGCATAGCAGTTGACTAGATTACAGCCAGCACAGCAGTTGACTAGATAACAGCCAGCACAGCAGAAGTCAACCTGACGCTTGAGCACAACACTTCACTCAGAAACTGCATGTGAATTACTCGAGTCATTAGACAACCTCTCAAGGATCGACGACAGATGCAGTGAGAGGAATGTCCTTTACACGCTCATGATGACCAGAATATCCATGAGGACGCAACTGCAACACACGAGTAGAACATCGGTTGCTATCATACATTAAGCAGAGCATCAAAACACAGACGAAGAGGATGAGTGGAACACTGACAGATGAATCGACACCGACAGACCAGAACGTGCTCCACCACTGCTGCTGTTCAACAACCGATGAGTGTTTAGCAATAACAGTAAATATCGTCAAGAAATGAAGCACGAAGTCAACATGGACATGGCATGCATTCATCATTGAGGCTTTCACTTCATGAAAAACAACACTAGGAAGAATGAAAAACTGTGAATGGCAAGCAACTACGCGCCGAACCAACAACACATACCAGCAACACGCGTTGCAGTTTAGACAGCAAGAAGCCAGAAATGACTCGCAGAAACTATGATGTTTCAATGGATGCTGACGAAGATAACATCTCATCAGACAAAAACATCAATCAATATCTGAGCAAGTCACAAATCTCATCTAGCTCCGAGAAGTAAGCGTCACGAAAATACGGCGAATGACAATCTCCATGCGCACATCTTCGCAAGAAACACTGGGATCGAGGACCTGGGCCGTATTTTCTGACAATTCACGTCGTCGTAGCAGTGCAGCCGGTAGAGTAAGCTCTTCTGTCGACTTGAGGTGATGTTTTCTTGCTGACGTTTGAGCTTGTTAAAATATTACATGGGCATTTAATATCTAGAATCATACGAACAGAAGGATTTTGACAACAGAAAACAAAGTAGCAGAATCGATAGAAGGTTATATTAGATAAGTTAGTTTCAGTTTCCTGACTCCCTAAACACAACGAAACTGTTCCAACGAAAGGAAAGCACCATTCAGTACCGAATTAAGGGAACGCGACGAGGAATCTATCTATATACAAGCCGGGTACCCACGTAAGCTTCTCTGCGCTTCGATAAAAGTTGAAGCTGAAAGTAATAGGTGTTGAAAAGCAGGACAGCAGTGACCCGAAAAAAGCTGGCCCGTGACATAACTACAAACCTATTTTATTTCAACAAAAGTAAATCCAACCTAACCTCCGGATCGGCACCTCACATCTCCTTGCAGGGAGTGCCAATTCCCACGAACACAATAGTTGCAGCCCGTCAGGGGAGTCCGCAGAAGAATTGACGTTGCTGACTGCACCGCAACGACGAAGTAATTTGTTTGAAAATACGGCCTCTGAATGTCAAATGTTGTGTGGCTTCTAAACTTCTGTTCCACACAGATGTGCTCTTAAATGCAGCCTCTGCAGAGGAGATTTCTCCACACGGCCAAATAATTTCACTTTTTAAAGAAACTTCAAATACAAGAAGATGAAAACAAAAGAAATTGCATATCAAGGAACTACAAGAAGATCAATGTAGTTTTATTCATGCAAATACAAATTTGTGAAGCTACACGCGCTTACACATAAGAAGCTTTACATTATCATCCTTCACTTATTCCTCGCTTGTAAACAACAACGCACATTTCAGGCGAGTGAAGTGTTGTGTTTTGAGCGAGTTGAATCTATCTAATTGCATTGCCCTCCAATAAATTGCCAGACTACTAACCATGAAGATCGATATGAGTGTTCAGTCCAACCTCGCGCTGAGCTACACGCGCTACACTCCAGGTTTGCCTCATGCATACTGCATAGCATTACAACGAAATATTGCCTTGTGCAACACGGCTCAAAAACACTATGATATGCAAGAACATATTTTTTGTAGTTGAAGTACAATAAGAACATCATAGATTTCTAGTAAGACGTTACTCACAACCACTATTCAAAATCAAACTGTACATATTTTCGACCACTAAAATTATAATCAACAATGGCACAGTTATGAAGCGGTATTTAATTTAACATATTAAGGGATAAAGAGGAGTTTTTGAAAAGGTTTACAATTTTGGACTTGAACAACTTTCAAGTAATGGAAGATTCTGTCGATCGACTTAATCTTAATAATTATTCATGACAATTAACGAAAACATTGGTCAATATTACAACTCTTTCGAAAAATGAAATCGCTTAAAGCAATTGTAAGTAGAAGTTGCAGGGTTAGAACAGAAAGCTACTGCTGCGTGCACTTTTTTATTACTGATGTTGACTCAGCGGGAGAAATGAGGCTGCAAAGACGAACACAAACCAAATACGAAGAGAACAACTCACAAAGTAACCAGGGGCTAAGAAGTCGAACGTCGGCTTCAAGAAGACGTGGCTTCTTAAGCAAATACATCTATTCCTCTGAAATTAATAGCATAATCTTTCTCGCAAACGTTTTCCATGGCTGACTATCATTAAATTCCTTCTTGATTGCCCCTGAAAAACCAACCAAGATTTCTCAGCACATCAAGCTAAGAGGAATCCTTCACCAGACTCCGGTTCTCTGGCAACGGAATACTGCATACGATGCCACCTCCTAAAAAAGCATGCGCAGCGCAGCAAGAACTTCAGCGCATACTGCAATTTCTGACAATTAAAACATTGAGCCGTTTTGTAGCACAAGGAGCAGCAGCACGGAACTCAGACAGCAATCTTTCATTGCTGCCAGCGAGTAAGAGAAAGAGCGACGAGCGGGAGTTACGAGGCATTCAAACCTAGCGACACTCGTAATATGTTAGAAGCTCCCCAAACATTACGACATGGCGGCGACGGCTGACGGCTCAGGGTACATCGGCCGCACGTCAGGCAAGTGACGTCACGCGACTTTACGACACCTGCCAACAGCTCAATGTACGACAACCCTTACGACGAAACTTACTCTCAGTGACTGTTTTAAGGGATTTGAATTTTTTATAATTCATCAACTACATCGAATACTTTTCAAGTAGCACACGGATTTGATCGACAGAATATTATATTCCATTTTATTGGATACTTGAAATCAGCAAGTGAAATGATCGATGGAAAAAAAAAGCATTCCATCGGTTATTTCCAAGAAGTACATGATGAAGATCGATAGATAATTTCTCAAGCTCAACGTCAGATGAGTTGATCACATAACAAAACAAAACGGAGTGGCGCAGTGAAGTACGCGAAGCGACAGCTGCCAGCCTACGCCTACCATTCCGATTACGAGAAAAGTTGTAGCGGGGCCCGTGACGATGCACCCGCAAGGCAGTGGTGTTAATTTAGAGCGACTATTACCTTTATCACCTGGCGGAGAGAGAAGGCAGTGAACACAAGCCTGGAGATGTTGAACGGTGCCATAGGCGCTAATGAACGACGACGAGCACCACTTTGGCTGGGACAAACGAGCAGTATGGAGCCAACAAATGCACCAACTCAGTGTTAATTAAGCAGAGATGACACCGCGAGCTAATGGTCCTCAGTTTGGCCAGATGAGCGCTGAGGCACCAGATATGAGAGGCAATAGTCCTCTGCTTAAGCAGCATTTCCGACAGCTAGGCGCTAGCATCCCATCTCTGGAAGAAACGTAATCATCGATGGATGAACGAATTTCCTCGCCCAACCACGATGAGAAATGGGAAGCATTTTCTTCGAGATCATCATGAGGTCACATTGCAAGCAAGATGGTAATCAATTTGGAGAAAAACACGAACACTCGATATCAAAACAATATCGAAGATTAGGTTAGATTATTTGTTGGTTTAAGCCTCCTTTACCGCTACAGAAAAATAGCGCATCGAAGAGAGGAAGGAGGAAGGTACCATTTAGTATGGAGATAAGGGAATGGGGAATCTATGCAGAAAGGACATAGAAACAGTAAGTTGAGAAAGAAGTTCATGAAACAAGATAAAAGTTGAAAAATAAAGTGGTAGGTACTGAAAAAAAGACAGTGAACCGGAAAAAGGTTGTCTTTTTTACAAAAAAAAATTTATTTCAACAAAAAGAAGGCCTGCCTAATTCTTTGCTCGGGCCCTCCTGGGAGTGTTAATTCCTATGGATACAATAGTTCTCCCGCCTAAATAAAAACGTTCGAAAATCAGTGTTGATGAATTATTCCTGAGATGCACTAAAAAAAACAGCAGTTCGTTACTTTATAAGAGTTCAACTTTTCATGTACGAGGTACAACAAAGCAAGAAGCTCATTAAACGTAACGAAATTCCCGAAGTTATGTGTACAAATAAGGTAAGACTTGATAAAAGGAGAATAATAGCGCTCAATTAATTCAATGAAAAACAAAGGCATTCAATCTACCTTCATCAAATTAGAAGGGACTTCTATGAAGCCGTAAATCAGTTTCTATTGAAGGATTTAACCTTGTACCACAACTGCACCATAGGACGACCACAAAAGATCGGAGGAGAGCCTAACTAATAGGCCGAGAGAATATGCAGGTATGGAGAAACCGCAGAGATTTCGAATTCATTGAACATGGACCACAAAGAACCGAATCCAAAGACCATTGCAAATGGAGGCCCTAAAGAACGACAGTTTCATTAAAATAGACCAAGTATCTGATAAAATCACAGAACACTAGAAAACAAGAATCGTCCTCATGAATCGTCCTGGGAACAGAGTTGTCCCAATACTAACTCTGAAGAGAAAACTCGCACTCTAAGAGGCACACAGAATTCGATTCCTTTAATTTGGAACTACTCAAAGCTAAAGATTAAGCCATTCAATTGCAATGCAGCAAACAGCAAAAACAAAGTGGAAGCATTTCTAAGACTCACTCATAAACTGATTGAAAAGCACAAAAAAACAGGTCTGATGATTTATCGACGCTCGATTTGATATAATAAGAAATTATCAGTCCACAAAAGAATGTAATATCTATGCTCTTAATTTAAACTGGGCTTAGACGGGCTGACTACTGACCGACAAAATACGAAATATTGCTTAGTATTATGGGATAAATAGACATGAGCAATTTCAGACATAAAGAATATGTCATAAATTAAATTTATAGTAAAGCTAAAGGAAATGATTTCCTTTCAGTAAGCTTAAAACCAAAACCCAACTCGAACACTAAGGAGCATCAGCATAGTTTCTCGCAATTAAAAATCGAAGTTCTCTTTGTTAACATTTTTCTTGACTTCGAGCATCGTGATAAAAGTAAAGTACCTCCTTTTTATGCAGAACACCAAGAGAAGTTTCAAGCGGCCAACACACGTAAACAGCCTCTAAATATTTGAGAAAAAATACTTTCCACTCTCTTCGTCGCAGCAGCAACGCAACAAGATGTCCAGCGTTACTCGATAGCCCGTGTTGTTCACCAGCGTAAGGAAAACGAAATTTAGAACCAAAAACAAGAGTCGACCCGACACACGAAGAAGTCGTTAAGAAACAGGATGTTTAAAGAAGACTGTCAACATATGCAGCTCAGCGAGAGTCAACTTCTGATCGAGTGCTAGTTCCTCAACAATTTCGGAGTTGTACACATGAATGTACCTCCATTCAAGATAAATGGTGTAGTATAAACACCGATAAATTAATTCATTCAGTACAATGACGTCACAGTCTAGAATAGCGCAAATTTGACTCAAGTTTTTCGCCTTGTAAAAATATAAGAAATTCGTAGGATGATACGCAAGAATGTCAGGCAGACCCACTATCAGAAAGGAAACCATAACAAACGCGAACAAACTTCTCAAGTACCGGCGAGTGCGCGTACAAGAAAATTCAAGTAGCGACCACTGAGGCCGAGTACAGCCTACACAAACAATTTGGAACGGTTAGGAAGCTTAGACGTCTCAGGGTAAATCTCAACCAACCGTCAAGTCCTCACAAACTAGTCGTCCAAATATGTCCAAAGATATGGAAAAATACGAAAGGAAAGTTCAGAATATAGGCTATTAAAATTCAAATGCATGAAACGCAAGACAATAAGTACAAAAACAATTTAGGTATTTACTTTGCACTAAATACACTTTACATTAAAATAATTATTTCACATCAGTATCTTGCTCTCAAAATGAAATGAATATGATTCTAAAGATTAGATTAGATTTGATGTTGGTTTAAACCTCCCTTGCCGTAACAAATGTGTTCCAAGGACAGGAAAGAGGAAGGCACCATTCAGTATGGAATTAAGAGGACACAGAATCTATGCACAAGGTGCATAGAAACAGTAAGTCGAGAAAGAAGTTAATGAAACCAGATTAAAGTTGAAGAAGAAAGTAGTATGTGCTGAAAAACAGGACAGCAGTGAACGAAAATGAAAAAAGTCGGTAACATAATAAAAACCTATTCTATTTGAACAAAAGGATAGCCTACCTCACATTTAGCTCAGAACCTCACATATTCCTCTGGAAATGTAATTCCCATAGATACACTAGTTGTACCCCCCTGAGGGGACACAATTCTAAAAAACCTGCCCCAACCAACAAACACAGAGCTCATCGCATATCAGCATAATATGAGCACACATCAACACATCGTGAGCTTGACATCATGGAATTATTCAGGCTGCAAAACACCGCGCCTCAAAAGGCCTTCATGAATTTCATACATAACAAATCCTGCAGTCAAGGCATCGAATTCAAACGCAGTCACAAAATGCATGAAAAATTCGAAATCAAATCCCCACAGGAATGCCACGGTCGCGCGTTACATCTACAAGCATGAGACGTGCGGCTTGACTGGTTAACTGAGTGAAGCCAACCAGCTCATTTGTCGCTCAGAGCCGTGTTTTCTCAAAGAGAAGTAAACTAAACGACGATATTTGTAAGGGATTGAGATGAATTTTTCAGTACAATCGCTCAGACCATAAGCACTACTTTACCCACGGCAATGCTGGAATTCCCTCGCTTCATGCTCTAAACACAAAATAAAGTTTAATCATTTCAGTATCAGAATTTGTCTATGCATTGGGTGATAGATACCTCACAAATCAATTTCAAAAAATCAAAAGAAGAACCCTGTGAGACCACACCAACTCAAAAGGCAGCTCCTCAGCATGAGCCACCGTCCGAATTTCACAGTAAAATAAATCCTCGAATCTGAAATTGATATTTTTCTTGCGAACAGAAATCCGCAACAGAAAATTAGAGCATAATTGAATACCGGCGCATTGTCTATCATGGAGGCCAAGAACATGACGTCCGACACCTGTTTGAAGCTAGCAAAAAATTTATCCCTCCCAAGAATTTAGGAACTTTTCCTTACTGTGATTGAGGAAACTTTAAAATCCATGTGATACATTCACGATTTCCCATTGAAATCAAAGTAATAGATCAGGAACGCAGCTTAGATACCAATTTCACAGGCTGTCGGGAGGAGGCAATGATGATGAATGCGACTTCTGAAATTTAGCACAACACAAGCTAGGGTGCATGCAATAAGTCGTGCATTGTAAGTACAAACTGACCACACGCAGTCCGAAGAATTCACCCGGGAGGCTCGAACTAAATTACCCGCTTAGTCAACTTAACGTACGCATCATGGCATGTAATAACATTCATACCATCATCATAATTCAACACGCTGCGAAAAAAGTTGTCATACAAATTGCATTTTGTTTATGATCCCCTAGAAGAACATAAAACAATATTTGGCAAATGATTGCTATGGGTAAATTGAAGGTATAACATCAAGACTCATAAACTTAGCTTACATGGCACCACGTTTCAAAATTTCAGCAGCACAGCTCTGGACAACGGCAATAACCGACGACGAGAAGAAAACAAGAAGTGAAAAGAAGAGAAAAAGAAACAGAAACAACGATGCAAGAGTGTGATGTCAGTTGTACTGCATTTCCACTTCACACACCAGTGAAACAATCTAACACAGAGCAACAACGCACTTCAGCAGAGCGCAGTTGTGAATTCCACCATATGTCGCTTGGGTTGCCACGGAGTAGCGCAAATTTCTTGACCCTTCGTGTGCCATAACTCGAATACTTCAGAGAAAAGTTTTCAGGAATAAATATCGTCGGTAACCGTAAAATATCAGTAAAAGTGATCTGGAAAGGGTTTTCTTCCGTTAAGCAAGCACCTATTTCTCTATTTTTTACTAGAAAATTGTTTATTTAAAAAGATATGCTTTGCAAGAAAAATGTTCGATAAAAAATATAAGTCTTTAAGTTTGAAAATCATCAATTAAATTTTTGCTCAAACTTACCAGCAAACAAATGAACGTCTGAAAAAACTTACTCCAATTAAATGAAAAAGTTATTAAATGTGTTGCACGTACCATGTGGCTTAAACCTGGTTGAAGTCAATTGCAAATTACACTTGCAACGCTGCTGTAATGCCAAAAATATAGTTTCATTTCACTTCGTTATTTATTTCAAAATATTCCCGTACTCTATGCCAAATTACTACAAATTACAATGCCAAATGTACTCTATGCCAAATTACTACTACAATTACAAAATATGCCAAATTACTCTAAAATTTTGTTAGTTTCCCTAAACTGGAAGCGCTAGCCCACTTGACACTGGAGTTACCGTCCGTAGACAAAGAGCTGAGGTATACCGACGAGGGCGTACGCTAAGTTTGAAGACCGACTCCATCAAAGGGTAGGGTTCGCAAGCACTCTTGAAAAAAGAAAATCCCCTAGGACCACCGAAAGAGTGTCTCTCCCCAGCACATCACCAGGGAACTAACATATTGAATAACAATAGCTTACAACTGGCGAAAGTGCACTAGCAACAGGGCATAAAATTTGTGAATTAGGAAAGCAATCAAATCTTGAAGATAAATTTTAAATGGTTCAAATTTTAGTTCTCATTGCACAAAGAAATTAAATGTAAATTATATCCCTCGTATCAATGATCAGTCGATAAACATTTTTATACTCAAACTTAATAGGATATTATAAACAAACAATAGTATTTTCACAAACTATTTTGATCAAACACACAGGTATCACGAATCAATGGTATTGAGCGCACTGTGCATAGAAAATTTATTCGGATCAAATACAGAATTAATGTCGTAAAAAACAATTAATTGAACATAAAATACAAACGGACACAAATTCACCTTCGAGGCATTAAAGTCGCCAACTTCTCCAAATACTTAAAAACTGTTCCCTCGAAACAAGCGTGCCATTCATGCAACAAGAAATGGCGCAGTGCAATAGAAAACATCGAAAGCACGTGATCATCATGTCAAACACAGACGTTCAAATTTAGTAGTCGAGCAAAGGGAGACGCACGCCACAATGAAAAAAACGTTGACTGACTCTGCATCCACGAAAAAAGTCAATTTGAAAACACGCACCACATCTCTACGACAGACCCCACCTGTCTGATTTACTGGTAAAGGTGATTGACGCACTACATATCTCATCTGAATTTTCTCACCTCAATAAGCCAGCATAACAAGACCTCCCAAGAAGCAGTCCCAGAGACAATAAACCATCTCAGTAAACGATTAGCGCACAATATATATTGAATATATTATTACTCTAACCCAATCACGGCACGTTGACACGCAGTCAACAGCCTCAGAATAGTTATTTCGCGCTGGTTTCTTGTCGTTTAGCAGAAGCCCCGTACGCCTATCTTCTGGGTGGTCCTACATGGTTTGTGCAAACACTCCAGCATGGTAATTCTGTGGACTTGGATCGGAGTGAGCACCTTACACTCAATTCTGCGACAAAGATGGAGGGTCCGCCGCGCTGCAAGTGCCACCACATCCCAAAGCGTCTGAACAACTTACAGCGTCATGCGGTCACAAAATACCGAAGTACCAGACACAATAAACAGACGTTTTTAACAAACCCCATAACGCGCACGACGTCATTACCATACTGGAGGATCGATACGTCCCTTGTTCGAAAGCAGCGCTTATACCAGTAAAAATGGATTTGTGCAAAGGAGAATGAAGAATTTTGAGCCTAAGCTCACAGAAGTCAGCATCTTACTATTGAGATGCTCCCGAGAACCTGACTCATTACCCGAGAGTGGCAAGTCCCCAAAATTTGCTCAGAAGAACAATCCCTTTCACCGCACCCTTATAGGCGAGGAGGGGGTGAGGAAAGATAGAATAGAAAAGACCATCGGGCTTTGCGCCTAGGAAGTAAAAGGAAAAAGAATCGTTTTCTCATCAGTTACCAGTATTTCTAAAGAAATTGAACCAACATTGTAGGGGTAAAAACCAGTTAGGAAGTTAATGTAAGAATTCAATGCGATCAAATGTAAACAAAGAAACACGTTCAAATCATGAAAGTTAAGTACCCAAGGCACGTCAAGCAATCTCCGCCGACTAAGGAAATTCAGAAGTCACAAGTCATCTAATCTCAACAGCTAAATTTTGAGTCCGAATTTACAGTGCCTCAGCACACACGAAATCTGCGAAGTAGTAAAATGCAGAAGTTTCTACTGAAAAAATATTCTGAAAATACCAACATTGATAAGGACCCAAATACGAGTTTACATTTACATAATACTAAGACTAATACATTTTAGAAATAGGTAAAAAAATTTCCAGGTACATTTATTTTGCTAAAGATGAGCGAATGCTCGAAACGTTCAACTTTATTGTTTTGCTTGCAATATTTAATTCGAGTAAATGTTTCATATGGTATTTTTAGTTCTCTTCTTTTTACTTAGGAAATACTTCAAGTAAAGGAAAAAATTACCCATACGTAAAATAGTAATTAATCTCAATGAAAGAATGCTACAGTAATATAAGAAAATGAGTAATAAGATCCTAACCAATGCGAGGAAGTACGTAGAGCCGACATCAATCCCATGCCAAATCCCAAATAAGATAAGAAAATAGATCATTAGTTTGAGCCCCCAAACGACAACAAAGGATGAACCCAGACAACGAGAAGGAAGTAATGTATGGAAGTAAGTATGGAAGTAAAGTATTAGAATTAGTATGGAAGTAAAGGAATAAGAAATCTAAGTACAACGTGAGTTTCCACACCCCGCGCACACAAACAGCAAGATTGAAAGTTTTTGAAACATTATTGAAGGAAGTTGTATAAGAAAGCAATCTGTTCAGCAAGAAAAAAATGGTCGTGAACCGAAGAAAATGGTCCGTTAAGAAACAAAAAATCAATTTTATTTCAACAAAACAAAGTCCTACTTTACCTTCAATTCAGGACCTCACTTTTTCCTCCTGAGAGCGCCCATCTTCATTAAACCCTAAATTTTTTATTTAAATCATACAACCAACACCTACAGCGTCAAAAACTACTAAGACCCAACAACGAAAAAGAATAAAAGACGATTCAATGAAGTACTTCCAACATTTTCAACTGAAATCGTTTAGTTTACCAAGTTTTCAAGACCACGTCATAGAAAAAACAACTAAGTTCAAACATCAGATTTAAGACAAGACGTTGAACACGAAAAGTGACTTGTTCGGAGAACAAGTGTAACGATGGGCTTTAAATAAAACATGATCTTTCCGAGTACGATCGCCCAAGAAACATGAGCTTTACGTACGCGGTTCTTTGGACCGAACTCGGCGTGGCCCTCGGGTCGCTAGTCTAGAGGTCTGCAACAGGCAATCCTTTTATTCAAATAGCAGCTGGAGCAAGGGCCGCTGCAGAATATAAAGAACTAACCAATGTCACTCATATTACCGGAGTATTACCGAAACACCGCCATGTGATCGCCCAACTAAACTGCATCCAAGATAAACGCGCATGCCGCGATGCTCGCGAATATCTGATGCACGTAAATAAAAGTTCAATACTCTCAAATGGTCTCCGTTATCTCCTTGGCACGGATACAAGCTGTATGAAATCCGAAGCAAAGTGATAAGTTACGAGACACGTACGATCTTTATCGATGTGTGAATATAATTATGCATTCCAATACCTGGAAATTGACCTCACCCTCATGAGCTCAGCACGAATAGCGTTCGATACTGAAATGAAAAAGGCAAAAGATACTCTGTACCAATGAGCTGAAAAACAAATTTAAATTAGAAAAATCGCTTCAGATGCTGAACTTACCAATACCTAAAAACTACCACTGCCGAAGAACATCAAGAAGTAATTCACAAACAAACTTAAACGTCCTTTCTACAGGTTAACCAGACAAACAATACGAGAATAGGAACCGTAAAAATATTTTCCAAACACGTAATACCAATCGAATCGACACGCATGCGAAAAGTAGCAAAACTTTGGCGATGACATAAAGCGATTTTCTGACCCTCCCAACATTAAGAGATTTGGAGATGGAGTGCACTATAATATCGGGTCCATAAGGCAAGTAAGATCAGAGCTCGTGCTGCCCCGGTCGCGCCAAAGAGATAAGCTCGCTTCATGAGTACCTGCTTCTCCCTCAATTCAAGTCACTTCTCACGTACTCGCAATCTTTATCGAGAGCAATGGCAGTCAAAAATTCAAAAATAAGTCCTAACGCTGTGCAGACAGTGCCTGGAAAATATCTCTCAAGTATTTAGGGCGTGTAGATTTTGTGATACTGTAAATGAACAAAGTGAATGTATTCAAAGTTAATGTGAACACAAAAATTGACCACTGTGCAGTGCGCACGAAAGGATAATTTTCTGTAAATACTCTTGATGAAGTCAGAAAAAGGGCAACAGAATCCTAAATAGGATAGCTTATTATTAATTCGGAGAGCAAGAAACGAATAGAATACCCGACACCTCAAAAAAAGTCATAATGAGAATCGTAATACGTATCAATTTCTGAATGAGAGCCAAATTAGCCAAGGATGGGAATAAAATCGCAGCTTCCCGGGCGGATCGATTTCCAGGCAAAAAGCAAGGAATTTTTGCGCATCACATTCGATCGCGAGCTGGAACTTAAAAATGCGCAATCTAGTGGAGTTAGCCGTGATGATCGACCGTACAGACCTGACCGATCTCGAGGTGAACCAAGACGAGAGACGGCCGGTCCTAAAAAGGAACCTCCAGGTTCTTTATCGCTCGTCTTTCTCACGCTAAAAAGAGGTTAAATCGGGGCATTTAATGGACGCCGGGCGATCGAATCTTAACGAACTAAAAAGCCTTGAAAAATTCTGCATAAAAGAGGGGATATGATACCCGAGAGATCCTACACCTATCAGCCACAAGCCTCCAACATTGATGCTCATATATTGACGGGATAATAATATATAATTAACATAACATGAAACAAACCCCCAATGAAATCTCATGTCTACTAAAATGATGAAACAATCTACTCTGTGAACTGTATAATTTACCAATGGAAGTATTTATTCAATTGATTAATTAAAAGCAAGTTTTAGCTTCCTTTACCACAACAAAGATGTTCAAAAATAGTAAGTATAAATAAAGGTACCAGTTGGTATGGAGTTAAGGGAACGCGGAATATAAGTACAAGGTGTGTTCCCGTGTAGGATCCTCTGCGCACAAAAACAGTGAGTTAAGAAGGAAAGTTACGAAACAAGATAAAAGTTGCAGAAGAAAGACAGAGGTGCTGAAAAATAGCACAGCAGTGAACCGAAAAAAGATGGTCCTTAACAAAACAAGAAACACGTTTTATTTCAACAAAAAGAAGGCCTATCTAACTCTCAGGTCGGGACCTCACGTCTTCCCCAGTGAGAGCGAATTCGCATAAATAAAATGATTTTATACTCATGAGGGGCACATTTAGCAAGAATAGATCGCGTTGCGCCCCAGTACGGAAGTGTACGGAAGTATTGTTTTACATTCCATGAGATAACGGTATTTGGTCGTTCTTTTCACACGCTCATCGTAAGCATATCAGAGCTAACATTGACACACGGTAGCACACGCATTCAAGAGCAAGATCAACACAATGGAATTTATCAAGTAACAAAACTAGAGCGACTCATAATGAATTCTTTACACCTGACAAGTCGGAACGGAAATCGTGACAGAAAGCAAGGGTTTAGCTTTGCCGCTTAGATCGAGTCGAAAATGTAGCTCTAATTTGATGATAACCCTGACTTGATGATGATAATCTTGATTCGAAAAAAATCCCCAATTTTACATTAACCGCAACTTTGTGTTTGATAGAATTCTCTACTTAAAGATGAATTCCCTAAATAAAAAGTAGGAGCCCTAATTCGTTTGCGGAAGCTGTAATTCGAGAATAAGAAGCCTATTTTGCAGTTATGAACGCAAATTCTACAACTACCCAAACTTGGGGTGGAGAATCATACTTCGAGAACAGGTCCCTCGGCCACGCAGAGCGCCAAGTTGAGAGAACGCTCGCCCGGCTATCGGTCGCTATCTGCTTTACAGACCGCGCAGGACAACACGCAAAGTGCACTCGCATCTGCAGGAAGGGAGTTCTCGGCTGAACAATGGGTCACAACTCTCCCCATGACAGAGGTGCCGACGGGGCGATGTTCGTACACCGGGACACTCGTCCTTGCACCAGCACAACTCGGCTGCAAAATATGTACGCGCACATTTCGATCAATCGGAAAAATTTCATATTTCTACCGAATTTAATAAGGCAACAGGGTTTGAACGAAATATTCACAATAACAATTACTCCCGCGGTTTATTAAAGATAAACATTCCAATATGCCCGAGAAATTGAATTGTGTTTAAAATGTGGTTTGACTTACGCGGATGCTGCTACTGTATCGCATAGTAATTACGTACTAAAAACATTACGCCAATGGGAATTCATTTTCACGTAACATTAAAAAATGATCAAGGCAACAAAAGCTCGTATAATCGATGATACGAGTTACTTAAAATCAATAGTGTCACATTGCACATAAATTCACAATCCAGAACAAGGTACAGCAATTAAAGCAAGATCAATACAATTGAATCCATCAAGTAATTACACCCCGCGACAAATTTATAACACTCGACTTGAAACTTAAAACGGAACCACGGCTTATAAACATACAATATGAGCATAGAATTGAAACATCCTTTCCAATACGCTAAATGAGTAAGGAGGAACTACTACCGAAATACATAACAGCAGCACCCACTAGGCACAAGCGTGCGGGCACGAGTGACGAGACTAGAACACCGTGCCATATTTGCCCAGCGTCGGCAGACAGACAAGAGATGATGAACGCCTCCCAACCAGCCTCTCTCCTGAGGCTCGCTCCGTCAATAAATCCAAAGTAAATTACGCAGAAACAACGCCGCCTGATCTACGGGTTGGGCTGCACGAGTTCTTGCAAGTTTTCGCTCAAGAAGAAAGCCTCATAGGGTCAAACGGTACTATTTAGGGTGCTTCGATCAAAACTTAACACGCTAAACGGAGCAGCGAAATACGCTGTCATACAGAATTTCATACGTAATTTAATTGCGCACAGAATTCAGATACATGAAATGACATGTACGACTAAGGAGTTAACATCAAAGGCGGTTTAAACCCCAAATTTTACAAAACTCAACTGTCGGCTCTTTAAAAGACTTCAAAGGCATCTCATGAAGCGTGAAGCGCAAATCTTTAAAATTGAAGAGAATCGCCTCAGCAGCAGGTCTCGGCCAACAAACGTAAAAGAGCTTTTTCCGAGAAGCCGCGGCGCAGAAGGTGTCCCGCAGAGCGCAGACAAAGCCTAGAAAATTGTGAAGACGAAGAGAGCAGGTGTGGGGGAGTCAATGAACGAACGGCAACGTCACCAATGACGGATTGTCTCCCTTGCAATTAATTGAATCAGGTCTAGCGCCAGAGGTACGTTACTGCTTCCTAATATATTCAATTAAAAAAGTGTTGTTCATCTCTACGTTGTCCATGATAATAGTTCATGCACGCAGTTTCAAAAACTTATTGAGCATTGAAAGGAGTAAATTTGCATCATTAGTTAGTTAATGACACTCGGCCTCAAGAGAAGACGGTAAACGCAAGGAAAGCAAAGCAGAAATGAATTCTATTTCAAGAACGAACAAATTTATCTCAGCTCGTTTCGTGTACTCATGAAACGCTTTAATGTACATCGAGTTAAAAACCCCATTGCAAATTTGAAAAACAACACAGCTTTCTTTTCCCAGGATTTTCTTAAAACACTGAATTCACGAATACGTTGATGACGATCTTAGGCCCATAAAAGCAAGGTGAGTACGTATAGTTACTGACAATACAGACTCGTTCGCACTTCATAAGAACAAAGTTCACGGCAGGGCGAGATTCAGCGGGCCCGACACAAGTTTTTTACCCTCAATATCGACTGCGGTGGCAGCCCGCGAATCTCGTTGCGCTGAATCATTACGGAGTCGACATTTCCGAAGAGAAGATAATGGTTTCAAAACTCGGCGAGAGAAGCGCTAAAATCGGTAGCTATGAGAGCCGGAACAGGTGCGGTGGCTTCGCCTTCATTTGAATTCCTAGCTATTCTTTCAACAGACCGTCACGAACACTTCGTAATTCCCTGGCCCCTTTTACGAATGTTGCTTTTTAATTTTCTAAAAAATAATGGATACAGCGAAGAAAAACTGTAGCATTACATTTTTTAAATTTCTGGAAAAATTACGAATAAATAACCAGAGCCACAAGTATTGATGAAAACAGCTTCCTTTCAACGCACTCAGTTTGAAGTTCAGTGCACCAATAACTGTCTCACGTGTACCGGATACTGAGTGCAGGGAATTAAATTAAGGAAAACATATTTCTAACTTACCGTTCAAGTAAACATTTTTTTACAGAATTAGAACTACTGTGTTCTCTCAGAAATAATACAATGACCAAGAGAAATTCCGTTTGTCTAACACACAACTACACATCTGGGTTCCCATTGCAGGCTCGGTTTTAAACGACACAATCACCAGATTGTGTCTGTACATCTTCTGATGAGGACAGAATCTCTTAATTTTTTCAAATACTACAGCATCACAAAAACATTAAACCTTACTTCCATCCCAACAGCACAACAACATGCACGTGAGGCCGAGCGAATAAAATTTAACATAGCAGGTATAAACTAATTGAAACTCGGCACAACTAATCAGAAACTCCGATAGCGCTAATGCCTTCTGAACCAGTAAAGCGACCAGGATAGTCTGAATGCCCTGCCCTAACCTTGGTGGCATATTAAGGCGTTTTAATCTGCTGAATTGAGACGGATACTCGAAGCAGTTACAAGAAAATCCGTCATTTTCATGCACTTCAGAAGAAGCAATTGCTATGCGCTTCACCAGAACAGAGTTCTAACTTTCCATCAATTAGAACAAATGCTAATGAGCCAATGAAAGAACAAATTACTGACTTCATGAAATTATTAGAGAACACGTAACGGAACTCGAAGCCAGGTCATGGAGCAGGCGAATGAAATGAGTAGGGGTCACGAGCCACGGTTCATTCATCACCATAAACGTCACATTTCAATTAGAGGGCGGTGAACGGCAAAGAATGGCGGGCAAAACAGCTAGCAGACGCAGACATGGATCCCATGCAAAGAACGCCAGTCAGAAAGCTTTCGTCCATCACAGCATGGCTGTGCGCAAACATCATTAGGTAGCAATACCATTAACTCTCTTGAAGTAATCGTGAGCACACCGTCATGATTCCGGTGCAGCAAGCAAATGCATTCCCAAGAGATACGAGCTCAGCACAAGCTATTGTTTCTGATAACAGCATCCTACTTAGTGATGTACCGATACCATTTTTTTGGCCGATACCGATACCGATACCGATACTCATTTTTTGGCCGATACC